>JAHIAM010006876.1:0-80104 GCA_021605205.1 Aegilops longissima
TTTATTTTGTAACTCCTGTTTCAAGTTACTAATCTTAGCAACGAACAAGTATCAAATACTCGGGGCTACTATAAATACTAGTAAGGTACATCAATAACTTTTGTATATCAAATATACCCTTGTTCACTTTGCCATCCTTCTTATCCACCAAATATTAGGGGTATTTCCGTTTCGGTGACCATTTCCTTTGCGATGTAAGCACTTTCGGTTTCAGGCTTTGGTTTAGCTTTGGGCTTGTTAGTGGGAGTGACAACTTGCTTGTCATTCTACTTGAAGTTCCTTTCTTTCCTTTGCCCTTTTCTTGAAACTAGTGATCTTGTCAACCATCAACACTTGATGCTCTTTCTTGATTTCTACCTTCGTCGATTTCAACATCACGAAGAGCTCGGGAATCATTTTCGTCATCCCTTGCATACTATAGTTCATCACGTAGTTCTAGTAACTTAGTGATGGTGACTAGAGAATTCTGTCAATCACTATATTATCTGGAAGATTAACTCCCACTTGATTCAAGCGATTGAAGTACCCAGACAATCTGAGCACATGCTCACTAGTTGAGCGATTCTCCTCCAACTTTAGCTATAGAACTTGTTGGAGACTTCATATCTCTCAACTCGGGTATTTGCTTGAAATATTTAACTTCAATTCCTGGAACATCTCATATGGTCCATGACGTTCAAAACGTCTTTGAAGTCTCGATTCTAAGCTGTTAAGTATGGTGCACTAAACTATCAAGTAGTCATCATATTGAGCTAATAGCGTTCATAACGTGCGCATCTGCTCCTGCAATAGGTGCATCACCTAGCGGTGCATTAAGGACATAATTCTTACGTGCAGCAATGAGGATGAACCTCGGATCACAGACCAAGTCCGCATCATTTCAACTAACATTTTCAATACAATTTTCTCTAGGAACATATATAAAAACATAGGGAAGCAAAAACATAGGGAAGCAACAACGCGAGCTATTGATCTACAACATAATTTGCAAAATACTACCAGGACTAAGGTCATGATAACTTTAAGTTCAATTAATCATATTACTTAAGAACTCCCACTTAGATAGATATCCCTCTAATCCTCTAAGTGATCACGTGATCCATGTCAACTAAACCATGTCCGATCATCACGTGAGATGGAGTAGTTTCAATGGTGAACATCACTATGTTGATCATATCTACTATATGATTCACGCTTTCGACCTTTCGGTCTCCGTGTTCGAGGCCATATCTGTTATATGCTAGGCTCGTCAAGTTTAACCTGAGTATTCGCGTGTGCAACTGTTTTGCACCGTTGTATTTGAGCGTAGAGCCTATCACACCGATCATCACGTGGTGTCTCGGCCACGAAGAACTTTCGCAATGGTGCATACTCGGGAGAACACTTCTTGATAATTTTAGTGAGAGATCATCTTAAAATGCTACCGTCAATCAAAGCAAGATAAGATGCATAAAGGATAAACATCACATGCAATCAATATAAGTGATATGATATGGCCATCATCATCTTGTGCTTGTGATCTCCATCTCGAAGCACCGTCGTGATCACCATCATCACCGGCGTGACACCTTGATCTCCATCGTAGCATCGTTGTCGTCTAAGCCAATCTTATGCTTCTCGACTATCGCTACCACTTAGTGACAAAGTAAAGCATTACAGGCGTTGCATTTCATACAATAAGCGACAACCATATGGCTCCACCTGCGATTGCGATAACCGGTTACAAAACATGATCATCTCATACAATAAAATATAGCATCACGTCTTGACCATATCACATCACAACATGCCCTGCAAAAACAAGTTAGGCGTCCTCTACTTTGTTGTTGCAAGTTTTACGTGGCTGCTACGGGCTGAGCAAAGCCGTTCTTACCTCGCATCAAAACCACAGCGATAGTTTGTCAAGTTGGTGTTGTTTTAACCTTGAGGCCGGGCGTTGCCACACTCGGTTCAACTAAAGTGAGAGAGGCAGACACCGCCGGTCACCTTTAAGCACGAGTGCTGCATAGCAGTGAAACCGGTCTCGGCGTAAGCGTCTGGCGTAATGTCGATGCAGGCGCTTCATCTCACAATACCGCCCGAACCAAAGTATGACATGCTGGTAAGCGGTATGACTTATATCACCCACAACTCACTTGTGATCTACTCGTGCATATGACATCTACGCATAAAACCAGGCTCGGATGCCTTTGTTGGGGAGCGTAGTAATTTCAAAAAATTCCTCGCTACGCAAGATCATGGTGATGCATAGCAACAAGAGGGAGAGTATTGTCCACGTACCCTCGTGAACCGTAAGCAGAATGTCGGGACCCGATCCTAAGTCACACCGATCTAGCATGTAACACATCATATCACTGCGGCCTCACCGCGGTATTCCACAGGTGTCGCCTTACCATGGCCGGGACCGTTTGCGTCTTTTGGCTCACGTATATGATAGTGTCGCTAGCATCCATATGACAAAGAACCGGGCCGACATGGCTGGTTGTGAACCAAGCGGCGCTAACCTATGGGGACAGGCATACATGAATCACATCGAGCATGTCGGTCATCAGCGTATATATTCGGGCTGTAACCTTTGGGCTAACAGGACTCGGTATCCCGGTACATGGCGAGCTGGCGGGACTCGAATAACACCGTGTGACATTTCCCAGAGGGACGAGACATAGGAGCGAAGTGAAACACATGCCCGGCCGATCAAGTGTCCAAGCGGTAGTCTTTGGGCTAGCAGGACTCGGTGAACCGGGCTGTAGCGGACTACTATCGCTCAGAATCACGAGACTACATTTCCCCATATGAAAGGCTGCCAAGGATAAACAACTAGTTTGTCGGATCCCACACATACCAAGCATTTCAAACATACACACACTATGCTCAATATGCGTAGATACAACATGGCATCACAACATAACTCTCGACTCAATTATTATTCATTAGGCTCGAGGGCGAGATATTACAAACATGGGTCTCATGACCCAACTTTTCGAAACATACAAGTCAAAGCACAAGCGGAAGCTAAACATGTGCAATGCAGGACAACTATAAATGAAAAAAGGTGAAAGCGACTATCTACGAGATCTGCCGAGGCACAAGATCGTAGCTGAGGTAACAAGCTAAGCGTCAGTCCAAGCGGAACTACTAAGCGAGGCCAGCGTCTCTCGCAAAACATAAAATAAGCAAGCGTGAGTACAATTGTACTCAGCAAGACTTATCAGATCTAACTACATATGCATCATTATCAAAGGGGGTGGTGGAGTTTGGCTGCAGCAAGCCAACTTTGCGCGGTGGCTATCTGAACTACATTGCAAGTAACTCTTTTGAGGTGGCGCTACGAGTCCACATGTTCACCATGTCAATACACCACTATGGACCGCTCCGTCTCCCTACGAGCGCCATCCATAGCACTCACGCTTATCTTGCGCATTTAGAGTATCCACTTTCACTTGTCTATGAACTGATATAGGCAGCGAAGTCCTTCTCCGTGGACCGGCTATTGAATAGATCATATTAAACCTGCTGCGGTGTACTTCTTCACCTGCGCTCTCACCACTTACCGCCGTTTACCGACATGTACTCGGCAACCTTCAAGTGGAAGCCCAGCGTGGGTGTCGGCCCAACCTACCTAAACATTCAAGTCCCTAGTCCGGTGTATACGCCTATTAGGGTTCCATCCGGGAGTCGGCGAGGTTTCCCATACAGCCCGAGCGATGTGTGCAGGGTTCCGAGATACCAAGCGGGCACTTTCGGTACACCGGGCCACAGTGCCTACCGCAACACAACCCACCCTAAGGTCAGCGTTGCGTGCGGCCCTGACATGCTACAAACACGAAACTACTTGCAACTCCGGACTAAGAACAAGGGTGGTTAAGAAGCGAGAGGGTCCATTGGTTTGGGCCCAATGCGTGGTAATGGCTGTATCATGGATCACAAACACAGAACTAAGTTCACGAGGGCGGCTGCAATGAGACAACCCACCATGTACTCCTACATGGCCTCTCACGCTACCTTTACCAAATCGTGTTCACACACTTAGCTCTCACACAATAGGACATGTTCATAACAATTCCAATTCATTCCCGATGAATCGGACCCGACTCAACTCTAAGCGATGGCAGGCATGACAAACAAGCATAGATGAGTAGGCACAACATAGCTCAAACAATTCCTACTCATGCTAGTGGGTTTCATCTAATTCTTGTGGAATGACGGGTCATGCAAAGGATCAAGGGTTCAGCTACGTGGCAAGTAACACATGAGTCGTTGTTGTCCTAATGCAGTAAAATAGAGCAGGAGGCGAGAGAGTGGGATTATGTCGGAATGAACAAGGGGTTTTGCTTGCAGGCACTACGAAGATAATATAGTTCTTCATCCGTGTCATCGAACAATCATCGGAACATCGTTTAGAGAGGGACAAACACGGCAGCGAGAAGGAACACAATCAATGCAATGCATAGTCACATGAATGACATGTCATGTTAAGGTACTGAATTCACCTAATGCAACAGTAATCCAAGTTAATTGAAGTGGAATTCAAACAAGGTTGAATTCAACTCAAATGCTAGTTCATAAATTACCTAATCATGATTCATCCTATTCAGTGAGGTTAACTTGTTCAAACATGCATGATCATGGCATAAACAGATTCTTCATATTTTTCTGATCATTTTCATATATAAATTATTTCAATCCGAGATTACGGTTGAATTTCTATGATTTATTGAAGTTTAGGGCATTTTCTGGAATTTCTGAATAAAAATAATTCAGAAATCATTATTGCGTCGACATGACATAAGCGTGGCGTCAGCAAGTCAAAGCGCGGGTCGAGGTCAAACTGGCGCATTGGACCCATGCGTCGATTATAACGAGGCGAGACGGAGGCTGACTAGTGGGTCGGGTCAGCGATGGCGTGGCAAAGTCAATCTTTGAGGCGGGCCCCTGAGATTAGTACTAATCTAACGAGAGAAATTAAACTAATTAATCGAGCCTTTGGGGCCCACATGTCAAAGAGAGGGGGTTAATTAGTGCTAACAAGGTGCCACGTCGGCACTTAGGAATCTGCGGCGGTGACCTCAAACATGGCGGAGTTCACTCGGAACTTCGCCCGGTCGGCGGATCGATCGCCCGAGGCACCGGCGGATAGCCGTGCCCATGCGCACCAGGGAGGCTAACGGGAGTGCGGGGTGGCGGAGACAACGGCAGCGGCGGTGCAGCTGCGGCGGAGCTCGAGCACCTACGGGTTTGGCGTTGTGAGAGGCGGCGAGAGCGCGGGTGGTCGTGATCGACTCCTAAGGCGTCTTGAGCACGGTGCACGCTCAATTGCGAGCTTGGCGGCTGTAGCCATAGCTCGCCATGGCGGTGGCGAGATGCTTGGTCGAGGTTGGGGATCGGGGCTAGAAGGGCGAAGCAGCGTCGGGGGGAGAAAGGCGGCGCGAGAGCTCACCGCGGTTCGCGAGGTGGTCCTTGAGGCTCGGGGAGAGCGAACAAGCGAAGCGGCGATGGAATCTCCGGCGACCGAGGATGAAGGGTCGGGAGGTGCTTGGCGTCTGGCGGTAGCGGCTCGGTGGGGAGAAGAGGAGGCGGCCAGGCTGGTAGGCTAGTTGGGGGCGAGGAGGCCACAGCAGCGTGGTGGCAGTGGCGGCAGGCTCGTTCGGGTTCGGAGAGAAGGCGAGCGAGGAGGAGGAGCTCGGGGAGAGTGAGAGGCTGGGGCGTGGCGCTCGGGAGGCGTCAGTAGCGTCGGGGAAGAGGCGGCAAGCGGAGGTGGCTCGCGCGTCTTGGTTGCGATGGCCACCGCCTCGCGTCCTCTGGCGTGAGGTGGGAGGCAGTGGCGGTTCGATTGGGCTGGGGGCTGGAGTTGGGCAGGTGGGCTGAGAGGTGGCGCCGGTGGTCCTTCTCTCTCTCTCTCTTTTATTTGTTTTAGTTTTCTAATTTTACGTAACTTTGGGGCTTAATTAAAAATACTAATGCTACCCAAAAATCATGAAAGCTGGTCAATGTCCTTTGTTTGGAATATTTCCAACAACAAACATTTCAGTTTATGATTATTCGAGCATTAAAATATTTTATAGTATTTAAATGCCCAAATGCAAATACCATATGAATTAATTCAAAAGTCCAAATGTCATGGAAAAATGTGCATCACCCCTGGTTATGTTTTAAAGCATTTTTCCAGATATGAGGAACATTTTTGAAGTCCATTTGGTTCATTGAAAAAAATATTTCTTAGTTGAACCTATTTGAATTGTTTTTGGTGCTAGGGCTTGGTCATCCCATTTCAAATTTCCATGAATTTAAACATGATGCATGGATGCAATGCCACTGGTTACAAGCAAGCTCTAGGGCTGATCACAGAAATGTGACGGCTCACCCCCACTAAGCAGGAATCTACCCGAGATTCAAGGCGTGAGTAAGAGGAAAGGAAGTCACAAACTATCACAATCTTCATGATCCATTTGCCCTTCTCGAAGATGTTGATTTACTCCATCATCTTGGTCTTGACATCTTGGTTTCAAGATCTTCACTCGACACGACAATAGAAAGGAGGAAACCCTACATGATTCGATCTTCACGAAGATCAAGTAAACATGATCGATTCACGGATTGAGGCGGTGACACATCTCGAGTTGAGACATAGAACACATCGAGAGGGATGGAGAACAAGCGGCGGGGGTTTGATTGGCGGCAACAATTCCATGCTTAGAAGATGGTAGATGGTGTCAAGGTGGCGAGAAAATAATTACCATGATCCGTAGCAGGGCACCTCGGGAAAGGTGGCGCAAGAACTATTCCTTAAGTGGCAAGAAGAATTACTTTTGATTCGAGAGATCATTGAAACTCTTCATACCAGCCTAAGGCAATTCACAATGATCGTTTGGCGGAGTGCAAAGGAATGGTACACCGGACTAGAATGGATGAAGTGGACTACCTTGTTGAAGACAACGCAATGGATGATTTTGCTTATCGCGAAATGGATGGGACCCATGGTAAGTCCACTTTTGAAGATAAACCTAGACAAGAATTACTAAGAAGGCAGCCCATAGTGAAATGGCACAAGGGCGGTGCAAGCTGGGAGCGAAATGCAAGCTGTTGGAATGTTCCAACCATCATATCTGCTGAGATTCAGATCTGATTGGTGATGGGATACTTGGACTCAGCATGTCCGAAAGGAAGGTTGCAACACAAATCGGCGAGATAGCGTTGCAAGATTCTCGGGATGTGAACTAAGGTAGCAAGCTCCAAAACATGGCGGTTACTGCTACAAACAGGTGAACACGTTGTCCCGGACAACATGGTCACGTAGTAGTCTTATCATAAAACACTACGAGTTCAGGTTGGGAACCATAATCGAGGATATTGAAGTCCTTGCATAAGGCATGCTCTTAGAAGGAACTTCCTTTCCTTGAACAAATCGATCGGTGGCTTGGTGTGCTAGGGATACATACGGAATGAAGATGATCAGTCTGTCAAACCATAGAATACTTTGCACATGCATAGCGGACTTGGGATGATTCGGAGGAAGCAAAACAAACCTTTCTCAAGTTCATGGCGGCAACTTACACCTAAAACACATAAATTGAGGAAGTCTCTTCAACCATCCAAGCATAAGCTTCATATGCGGCTGCGAAGAAATGCTTACACAAATTTCCAACACTAGGTTGATGTTCAACACGACTCATGGGGAAGGCGAAATGCTCTTGATGGGCTCAACAGCAACTTATCGAATTTCCATATCCTTTGGACTTCCACCATCATGTGAACACGGTGTTAGCATTGGTCGGACCAAAGATGTAATGGATATGCTCGAGGATCAACCACGAGTAAGACAACATCACGAATATCGTTGGTTCTGATTTGACTCGACAATGGCCCATACTCGAATCAAAGAGTTGATAAGACAATAGGTCCGACAAGCGATCACGGGGACCACTCGATGAAGATACCATCTTTCTTCAACACACACTACACAAGAATATCCCTTTGGATCGAACTAAGTTAGGCAAGCTTTTATCTTCCAACTCTCCAAGTTGTTGTTTGGCTTAACCAACTAGCTCGGGGTATCAACACAGATTCTTGGAGAAGGGTGGTTCAAAAACCAACTTGATCACAGGCCCAACATAACGATCGAGGAAACAACCGGTAACACTTCAAGAAGATATTTGGAAAGTCACGAACCACGGTATGTTACTAAGCTCGAGAAAATCTTGCTTTTGAGGCGAGGCGATATTATCAAATGAGTGAGGACTTGACAAGATCTAACTCATCAATCGAAGAGTGCACGAAAATAAGGACTAGGTAGCACGATCAATCTTAGGATGATGGTTTAATAACCAACACGCTAAGAATGAGAATATTGTCCATTCACTACCAAGCAACAAGTTGCTCGAGTATTGATTTCACATCACAATTCACTTGTCGGCATTCGGTTGCATCAACACGGAACAGGAATGAATAATGATGGCGAGAAGTATCAACTGCGTCAAGGATTCCTAAGAGGTTGTGCAACCCCATGACATTCTTGACATAAGATGGCAATACTTCGGTGAAACGGAACAAAAGCTGGATTGGCATTTTGATCTGCGGGATACAACTGCTTTGACCCAATCCTGGATATGGATGAAGTCTTTGGGTTTGTTTCTCCTAGTCATTCCGGAATAGAATGACTTGGCGGACCATAGGAGTAAAGGCATCGATGAACTCGAATGCACCATACCCTTGGTTATCAAGCGATAGAGGATGGTGAGGTACAACTAAAGAAAGCAACTCAAAGGAACTTATAATTTTCTGAGTTGTGGATGCACGGTTAGTATGTCGAGCGAAGCTCAACATTTCTTCGGATAACCCATGCGAGAAAGGTAGAATTGGCGAGTCACAATATGAATGGAGTACTCCTCAAGAGCACTCTGGTTGTGATCTTTGGTTCAACAAACTTCTGCCATAAGTGATTCATGGTATTTGGAAGAAAGAAATACCTGAGACCTCGAGGACTATCGCAAAAGGTTACTAATATCCTAAAGGCACTAGCAAATACTAACAACATGAAGTAGGATGAATCTCGGGTTGAAACCCGGAGAAGAATACCTACTACTAAATGGCATCACGGGATGCTTTCGAAAGTGATGGCGAATCATCACTGCTTTGGGGATACAAAAGCATTGCTAAATTGCTAGGTGACTTCCTAAACACCTAGGGTCATAATAATAACTCCAACATATATGTCGAGGCAATGGGTACCTCATTGACTGGTTAGTGTGCTTAATCTGCCCAAAGGACATCGAGGAGCAGGAAGAAGGAATTTGCAAATGCATCAAACTATTTAGAGACACAGGATGACTCGGACAGACATAACGGCTGTAAATGCTCGAAATGATTTGAGACATCTTGCAAAAATGGTGACATAACCACTCAACAACATCATAACAAGATTCGAGATCAACGGTTATCATACGGAATAGTAGGGACTGAGCGGGGATTAAATCCAACAATCTTAAAAGTCTAGGGATTAGTAACACGTCATCTGATAGATAGATGAAGCCTAGTTCTTAAACCCGTAGAAGAGAGAGGATGACTCGGATCGAGAAGGCCATGAGGTATAAGGGTAAAAAGAGCCTTCGTTCCTTCCACAATCAATTCCCTTACATAACTAAAGCATTTCTAGACACAACCGACCGGTTTGGCTTGGTAATCCTCTGATGATCGGGGCTCTGATACCAGCGCTGTCAAAGCCGTTATGACAACGCGGTTGATATAGTCGTGCGTCTTCACGATCCGACCGATCCAAGTACCGAGCGTCACGGCACCTCCGAGTTCACTGCGTTCAACGATGGCGATCCCGGAATCCGATCCAGCAAAGTGTCGGGGATGAGTTCCGTCGGCCTGCGGCGTGGTGACAATGATGATGTTCTACGGCGGCGGGGCCGCCTAAACTCTGCGACGATATGACCGAGGTGGAATATGGTGGAGGGCACCGCACCGGCTAAAAACGATCCGTAGATCAACTTGTGTGTCATGAGGTGCCCCCTGCCCCGTATATAAAGGAGCAAGGGGAGGAGGCGGCCCAGGAGGGGCGCCAAGTGTGGAGTCCTACTAGGACTCCCTAGTCCTAATAGGATTCCACCTCCTTGTTGGAGTAGGAGAAGGGGAAAGGGAGAGGAATAAGGAAAGGGGCTGCGCCCTTGTCCAATTCGGACCAGAGGCGCATGCCTCCTTCCTTTAGCCTCTCTCCTCTATTCACGTATGGCCCAATAAGGCCCATATACTCCCGGCGAATTCCGTAACTCTCCGTACTCTGAAAAATACCGAATCACTCGTAACCTTTCCGAACTCGAATATAGTCGTCAATATATCGATCTTTCGTCTCGACCATTCGAGACTCCTCGTCATGTCCCGATCTCATCCGGGACTCGAACTTCTTCGGTACATCAAAACTCATAAACTCATAATATAAGCATCGCCGAAACCTTAAGCGTGCGGACCCTACGGGTTCGAGAACTATGTAGACATGACCTAGAACTATTCTTGGTCAATAACCAATAAGCGGAACCTGGATGCTCATATTGGCTCCTACATATTCTCGAAGATCTTTATCGGTCAAACCGCATAACAACATCGTTGTTCCTTTGTCATCGGTATGTTACTTGCCGAGATTCGATCGTCGGTATCAATACCTAGTTCAATCTCGTTACGGCAAGTATCTTTACTCGTTACATAATGCATCATTCGTAACTAACTCATTAGCTACATTGCTTGCAAGGCTTATAGTGATGTGCATTACGAGAGAGCCGGAGATACCTCTCCGACAATCGGAGTGACAAAACCTAATCTCGAAATCGCCAACCCAACATGTACCTTTGGAGACACTGTAGTACTCCTTTATAATCACCCGATTACGTTGTGGCGTTTGGTAGCACCAAAGTGTTCCTCCGGTGGCAGGAGTTGCATAATCTCATAGTTACGGGAACATGTATAAGTCATGAAGAAAGCAATAGCAACATACTAAGCGATCAAGTGCTAGGCTAACGGAATGGGTCAAGTCAATGACATCATTATCTTAATGATGTGATCCGTTAATCAAATGACAACTCATGTCTATGGCTAGGAAACTTAACCATCTTTGATTCAGAGCTAGTCAAGTAGAGGCATACTAGTGACACTATGTTTGTCTATGTATTCACACATGTATTATGTTTCCGGTTAATACAATTCTAGCATGAATAATAAACATTTATCATGATATAAGGAAATAAATAATAACTTTATTATTGCCTCTAGGGCATATTTCCTTGATCTCCCACTTGCACTAGAGTCAATAATCTAGTTCACATCGCCATGTGATTTAACACCAATATTCATATCGTATATGATTAACACCCATAGTTCACATCGTCATGTGACCAACACCCAAAGGGTTTACTAGAGTCAATAATCTAGTTCACACGCTATGTGATTAACACCCAAAAGAGTACTAAGGTGTGATCATGTTTTGCTCGTGAGAGAGGCTTAGTCAGCAGATTACATCATATTGAGTTGTATGTATTTTGCAAATATTCTATGTCTACAATGCTCTTGCGGAGCTACTATAGCTAATTGCTCCCACTTTCAATATGTATCAGATTGAGACTTATAGTCATCTGGATCGGTGTAAAACTTGCACTTTTGTAACTCTTTATGGCGGGCTCTTTTATCACCTCCATAATCGAAATATTTCCTTAGTCCTCACTAAGGATATTCTTGACAATGTCGATGATCTACTATTAGATCAAAATTGTATTCCTTTGCCAAACTCGAGCAAGGTATACAATAGGTGCAGTACATAGCATAGCATACTTTATAGAACCTATGGTGAGGCATAGGAATGACTTTCATTCTCTTTTCTATTTTACTGCCGTGGTGGGTTTGAGTCTTACTCAATTTCACACCTTTGCAACCAGGCAAGAACTTTTCTTTGACTGTTCCATTTTGAACTACTTCAAAATCTTGACAAGGTATATACTTATTGAAAAAACTTATCAAGCGTCTTGATCTATCTCAATAGATCTTGATGCTCAATATGTAAGTAGCTTCTTGAGGTCTTTCTTTTAAAGAACTCCTTTCAAATACTCCTTTATGCTTTCCATAAAATTCTACATCATTTACGATCAACAATATGTTACTCACATATATTTATCGGAAAGGCGGTAGTCTCCCACTCACTTTATTGTAAATATAGGCTTCATGAAGTCTGTATAAAACTATATGCTTTGATCAACTTATCAAGCGTGTATTCTAACTCGAGATGCTTGCACCAGTCCATAGATGGATCGTTGGAGCTTGCACATTTTGTTAGCTCCTTTAGGATTGACAAAACCTTCGGTTGCATCATATACAACTCTTCTTTAATAAATCCATTAAAGAATGTAGTTTTGACATCCATTTGCCAGATTTCATAAAATGTGGCAATTGCTAACATGATTCGGACAGACTTAAGCATCGCTACAGTTGAGAAAATCTCATTGTAGTCAACACCTTGAACTTGTCGAAAACCTTTTTGTGACAAGTCGAGCTTTGTAGATAGTAACACTACTATCAGTGTCCGTCTTCCTCTTGAAGATCCATTTATTTAACACGGCTTGCTGATCATCGAGCAAGTTAATCAAAGTCCATACTTTGTTCTCATACATGGATCCTATCTCAGATTTCATGGCCTCAAGCCATTTCGCGGAATCTGGGCTCATCATCGCTTCCTCATAGTTCGTAGGTTCATCATTGTCTAGTAACATGATTTCCAGAACATGATTACCGTACCACTCTGGTGCGGATCTTACTCTGGAAGACCTACGAGGTTTGGTAGGAACTTGATCTGAAGTTTCATGATCATCATCATTAACTTCCTCACTAATTGGTGTAGGAATCACTGGAACTGATTTACGTGATGAACTACTTTCCAATAAGGGAGAAGGTGCAATTACCTCATCAAGTTCTACTTTCCTCCCACTCACTTCTTTAGAGAGAAACTTCTTCTCTAGGAAGGATCCATCTTAACAACGAATAACTTGCCTTCGGATCTGTGATAGAAGGTGTACCCAATAGTTACCTTTGGGTATTCTATGAAGCGCACTTTTCGATTTGGGTTCGAGCTTATCAGGTTGAAACCTTTTCATATAAGCATTGCAACTCAAGCTTTAAGAAAGCGACAGCTTAGGTTTCTTTGCTAAACCATAGTTCATACGGTGTCATCTCAGCAGTTTAGATGGTTCCTTTTAATGTGAATGTAGCTGTCTCTAATGCATAACCCCAAAGCGATATTTGGTAAGTCGGTAGAGACATCATTGATCGCACCATATCAAAATAAAAATGCTGATTCTGACGTTCGGACACACCGTTCTGTTGTGGTGTTCCCGTGGCATGAGTTTGTGAAGCTATTCCACATTATTTTAGCTGAAGGCCAAACTTCGTAACTCAAATATTCATCTCCACGATCAGATCACGAAACTTTGTTTTCTTGTTACGATGATTTTCCACTTCACTATGAAATTCTTTGAACTTTTCAACTATTTCAGACTTATGTTTCATCAAGTAGATATCGCATATCTGCTCAAATCATCTGTGAAGGTCAGAAAATAATGATACTTGCCACGAGCATCAACACTCATTGGATCGCATACATCGGTATGTATTATTTCCAACAAGTCGATAGCTTCGTTCCATTGTTACGGAGAGCGGAGTTTTAGTCATCTTGCCCAAAAGGCACGGTTCGCAAGCATCAAATGATTCATAACCAAGTGATTCGAAGATCCATCTTTATGGAGTTTCTTCATCGCTTTACACCGATATGACCCAAACGGCGGTGCCACAAATAAGTTGCACTATCATTATTAACTTTGCATCTTTTGGCATCAATATTATGAATATGTGTATCACTACGATCGAGATCCAACAAACTATTTTCATTGGGTGTATGACCATTTGAAGGTTTTATTCATGTAAACAGAACAACGATTATTCTCTGACTTTAAATGAATAACCGTATTGCAATAAACATGATCAAATCATATTCATGCTCAACGCAAACACCAAATAACATTTATTTAGGTTTAACACTAATCCCGAAAGTATAGGGAGTGTGCGATGATGATCATATCAATCTTGGAACTACTTCCAACATACATCGTCACTTCACCCTCAACTAGTCTCTGTTTATTTTGTAACTCCTGTTTCAAGTTACTAATCTTAGCAACAGAACAAGTATCAAATACTCAGGGGCTACTATAAATACTAGTAAGGTACACATCAATAACCTGTATATCAAATATACCCTTGTTCACTTTGCCATCCTTCTTATCCACCAAATATTCAGGGTATTTCCGTTTCCAGTGA
Organism: Aegilops longissima; assembly: GCA_021605205.1. Taxonomy (NCBI): domain Eukaryota; kingdom Viridiplantae; phylum Streptophyta; class Magnoliopsida; order Poales; family Poaceae; genus Aegilops; species Aegilops longissima. Next base: position 14,347 of record JAHIAM010006876.1, read on the forward strand.
CCATTTCCTTTGCAGTGTAAGCACTCAGTTTCAGGCTTTGGTTTAGCTTTGGGCTTCTTCGTGGGAGTGACAACTTGCTTGTCATTCTACTTGAAGTTCCCTTTCTTTCCCTTTGCCCTTTTCTTGAAACTAGTGATCTTGTCAACCATCAACACTTGATGCTCTTTCTTGATTTCTACCTTAAATCGATTTCAACATCACGAAGAGCTAGGAATCATTTTCGTCATCCTTGCATACTATAGTTCATCACGTAGTTCTAGTAACTTAGTGATGGTGACTAGAAAATTCTGTCAATCACTATATTATCTGGAAGATTAACTCCCACTTGATTCAAGCGATTGAAGTACCCGGACAATCGAGCACATGCTCACTAGTTGGCGATTCTCCTCCAACTTTAGCTATAGAACTTGTTGGAGACTTCATATCTCTCAACTCGGGTATTTGCTTGAAATATTTAACTTCAATTCCTGGAACATCTCATATGGTCCATGACGTTCAAAACGTCTTTGAAGTCTCGATTCTAAGCTGTTAAGTATGGTGCACTAAACTATCAAGTAGTCATCATATTGAGCTAGCCAAACGTTCATAACGTCTGCATCTGCTCCTGCAATAGGTCTGTCACCTAGCGGTGCATTAAGGACATAATTCTTCTGTGCAGCAATGAGGATGAACCTCAGATCACAGACCAAGTCCGCATCATTTCAACTAACATTTTTCAATACAATTTTCTCTAGGAACATATATAAAAACATAGGGAAGCAAAAACATAGGGAAGCAACAACGCGAGCTATTGATCTACAACATAATTTGCAAAATACTACCAGGACTAAGGTCATGATAACTTTAAGTTCAATTAATCATATTACTTAAGAACTCCCACTTAGATAGATATCCCTCTAATCCTCTAAGTGATCACGTGATCCATGTCAACTAAACCATGTCCGATCATCACGTGAGATGGAGTAGTTTCAATGGTGAACATCACTATGTTGATCATATCTACTATATGATTCACGCTCGACCTTTCGGTCTTAGTGTTCGAGGCCATATCTGTTATATGCTAGGCTCGTCAAGTTTAACCTGAGTATTCGCGTGTGCAACTGTTTTGCACCGTTGTATTTGAGCGTAGAGCCTATCACACCCGATCATCACGTGGTGTCTCGCACGAAGAACTTTCGCAATGGTGCATACTCGGGAGAACACTTCTTGATAATTTTAGTGAGAGATCATCTTAAAATGCTACCGTCAATCAAAGCAAGATAAGATGCATAAAGGATAAACATCACATGCAATCAATATAAGTGATATGATATGGCCATCATCATCTTGTGCTTGTGATCTCCATCTCAAAGCACCGTCGTGATCACCATCATCACCGGTGCGACACCTTGATCTCCATCGTAGCATTGTTGTCGTCTCGCCAATCTTATGCTTCTCGACTATCGCTACCACTTAGTGATAAAGTAAAGCATTACAGAACCTTTGCATTTCATACAATAAGCGACAACCATATGGCTCCTGCCGATTGCCGATAACCCGGTTACAAAACATGATCATCTCATACAATAAAATATAGCATCACGTCTTGACCATATCACATCACAACATGCCTGCAAAAACAAGTTAGGCGTCCTCTACTTTGTTGTTGCAAGTTTTACGTGGCTGCTACGGGCTGAGCAAGAGCCGTTCTTACCTCGCATCAAAACCACAGCGATAGTTTGTCAAGTTGGTGTTGTTTTAACCTTCGCAAGGACGGGCGTTGCCACACTCGGTTCAACTAAAGTGAGAGAGCAGACACCGCCGGTCACCTTTAAGCACGAGTGCTGCATAGCAGTGAAACCAGTCTCGCGTAAGCGTCTGGCGTAATGTCGGTCGGGCGCTTCATCTCACAATACCGCCCGAACCAAAGTATGACATCTGGTAAGCGGTATGACTTATCACCCACAACTCACTTGTGATCTACTCGTGCATATGACATCTACGCATAAAACCAGGCTCGGATGCCTTTGTTGGGGAGCGTAGTAATTTCAAAAAAATCCTCGCTACGCAAGATCATGGTGATGCATAGCAACAAGAGGAAGTATTGTCCACGTACCCTCGTGAGCCGTAAGAAGCGTTATGAAAGCGGTTGATATAGTCGTACATCTTCACGATCCGACCGATCCAAGTACCGAGCGTCGGCACCTCCGAGTTCAGCACCGTTCAGCTCGATGGCGATCCCGGAATCCGATCCAGCAAAGTGTCGGGGATGAGTTCCGTCGACCTGACGGCGTGGTGGCGATGATGATGTTCTACGGGTAGGGCTTCGCCTAAACTCTGCGACGATATGACCGAGGTGGAATATGGTGGAGGGCACGCACCCGGCTGAGAGCGATCCGTAGATCAACTTGTGTGTCATGAGGTGCCCCCCCCCGTATATAAAGGAGCAATGGGGAGGAGGCCGGCCCTAGGAGGCGCGCCAAGTGTGGAGTCTACTAGGACTCCCTAGTCCTAGTAAGATTCCACCTCCCTTGTTGGAGTAGGAGAAGGGGAAGAGGGGAGAGGAATAAGGAAAAGGGGCTCGCCCTTGTCCAAGTCGGACCAGGAGGCGCATGCCTCCTTCCTTTGGCCTCTCTCCTCTATTCATGTATGGCCCAATAAGGCCCATATACTCCCGGCGAATTCCGTAACTCTCGGTACTCTGAAAATACCGAATCACTCGTAACCTTTCCGAACTCGAATATAGTCGTCCAATATATCGATCTTTATGTCTCGACCATTCGAGACTCCTCGTCATGTCCCGATCTCATCCGGGACTCGAACTTCTTGGTACATCAAAACTCATAAACTCATAATATAAATGTCATGAAACCTTAAGCGTGCGGACCCTACGGGTTCGAGAACTATGTAGACATGACCTAGAACTATTCTTGGTCAATAACCAATAAGCGGAACCTGGATGCTCATATTGGCTCCTACATATTCTCTGAAGATCTTTATCGGTCAAACCGCATAACAACATCGTTGTTCCCTTTGTCATCGGTATGTTACTTGCGAGATTCGATCGTCGGTATCAATACCTAGTTCAATCTCGTTACCGGCAAGTATCTTTACTCGTTACATAATGCATCATTCCGTAACTAACTCATTAGCTACATTGCTTGCAAGGCTTATAGTGATGTGCATTACCGAAGAGCCAGAGATACCTCTCCGACAATCGGAGTGACAAAACCTAATCTCAAATCGCCAACCCAACATGTACCTTTGGAGACACCTGTAGTACTCCTTTATAATCACCCGATTCGTTGTGACGTTTGGTAGCACCAAAGTGTTCCTCCGGTAGCAGGGGTTGCATAATCTCATAATTACGAGGAACATGTATAAGTCATGAAAGCAATAGCAACATACTAAGCGATCAAGTGCTAGGCTAACGGAATGGGTCAAGTCAATGACATCATTCTCCTAATGATGTGATCCGTTAATCAAATGACAACTCATGTCTATGGCTAGGAAACTTAACCATCTTGATTCAGAGCTAGTCAAGTAGAGGCATACTAGTGACACTATGTTTGTCTATGTATTCACACATGTATTATGTTTCGGTTAATACAATTCTAGCATGAATAATAAACATTTATCATGATATAAGAAATAAATAATAACTTTATTATTGCCTCTAGGGCATATTTCCTTGATATTTGCCACATGCCTTAACTTACCTACTAAAATCATTGAGCTGTTGGATAAGATTAGGCGAAAATTTCTTTGGACCCAAAAAAGCGAGCAGGGTGATAAATGTAACTCTTTGGCCTCTTGGGATATGGTGTGCAAGCCCAAAGCGAGTGGCGGTGCAGGAGTCATCGACCTTGAATCAAGGGGCGCACTTCTCCTAAAATTTCTTCATAAATTCTACAACAAGCTGGGATGTGCCACAGGTTCGACTTATTAAGGACACCTATTATGATGGCAGATCCTGCATGCAATTGATTCCTGCAGTTCATTACGGTGGAGGCGTGTCAAACTCATGCCGATTTTTCATTGGGATCACAAAAGTCCAGGTGGTAACTGGTACCACGGTCCTCTTTTGGAAAGATGAGTGGTGTGATGGCATCCTAGCAGATACTTAACCACGTGCTTTCTCATATGCCACTGAGGAGGACGTCTCGGTAAAAGATTTCTTGGCCACTACATCGCTGCATGAGGCATTTCATCTACCTTTATCCCCACAAGCATATGATGAAGTAAGACAAATTCAAGAAGATACCAGGGGTGTCCTTTTGCCGAATGTTTCACAACACGAGGACATTTGGGCGTATGTTTGGGGGATAAAGATTATACCACTCACAAATACTATATATACCTTTGAGACATCCAAAGTCATCGTGCCTTTCATTGGCTCTGAAATCCAAATCAACCATGAAGATTAAAGTATTGGCTGGCTTTTGCTTCGGACGCAAACACAAGGAATATGTAAGCAGCGCCACTACAACGCCGAGAACAATCATGATTGCATTCTGTCACGGGCAACACATTGAGAAACCCTTGAACACTTGTTCTTTGGATGTTCTATCGGCACCCAATGTTGGGCCATATTGCACAGCAGCGAGGGGGACTCGTCTGTTCAAGATTTCAATGGCGAAAGAAATTTGGGGAGACCACTCTTCATGGAAGTTTTTTCTGGCGGCATGGGTATATGGAAAGAAAGGAACAACAAACACTTTGGGGATTGCTCCATCCCATGCTGCTTGGCTTAGTAGATTCAAGGCTGATTTTCCCTCCTAACTCATAGGGTTAAGGAGAAGCACAAACACTTCATTCCCTTGCTTTTGTCCTCACTCCAATAAAGTAGCCTTCATGTCCTTTTCCCAAAGGTAAATGGAATTGTAATTAACCATGTAACCTTATCATCTTCATTTATTTAATTCTTTCACGGTGGGGTTCCCCTATTGTTTCTGATCAAAAAAACAATTGGCCATTTGAAGGGAACATCTAGTACAAGTTATCTGACCAAAGGTGGTCTTATTGCCAAAAGCATTGGTGATGATGCCGTCTTGGGCTCCACGGTGACCTCCGTCCTGCCGCTCTCTTGGTCTTGGTCTCGTTGCACGGAATGGTAACCTTTGCACGATGCCTTGGCATGTGCTTGCTCCTTTGCACCAAAGGGAAACAAGGACACTGCGCGCGGTGCCCTTTGGCGCCCGCCTAGTCTCGTCGTCATGGCTTCGTCACGGGCTCCTCATGAGGTGCCCTGCCTTGACCTCTCCGCCTCATCAGCGAGCCTGCGATGAGGCTGCCTCTGAAGCTTCTGTCATCCACCGCCTGAGGCTTGGCCCCTCGTGAGGTCTTGAGTTCGAGATGATGAAGATGGGTCGTCTTGGGCCCCACTTGAGCCCACGTCGCGGGCGCGGCGAGCCGTCTGGGGACCCCATTCCCGAACACCGGCAGTAGCCCGGGCCCAAAGGCGCACCGGGCTTGGCTTAGCGAGGAAAGCGAAGGGCAGCAGCGAAGCTCGCATGAGCCCCAATAGCTCATGACCTTAGGCGCCGCATGGCGATTGATTGGGACGAGCGTCTGCGCTTCCATAGCGCCCGACAGCTGTTCATCGACAAAAAAAGCGCCGGGCCAGGTTTACTTGCTTTGTTCTCGTTCATCTCGCCCCAGATCCCCTTTCTCGCTCTTCTCCTTCTTGCTCCTGAAATCCTCCAGGTCTGCCCCAATCCTTCTCACCCGGCACGCCATGGCACCTCGCAAGTCCCCGACCGAGGCCTGGTACTCGCCGGCTCTGGATTCCCCGAACTTGTCAGAGAAGAACCTCGCCCTCACCTTTGATAGCGGTGGCCCGGGGCAACAAGGCGGTGTGCTCAAGGCGGCTCCGACCAGCTGAGGGCAAGGGAGCACCTTCCACCCATTCTTTGTGGCGCCATCATCGCCGGTCTGGTGCCTCCTTTCTCTGAGTTCTTCTTTGTTGTTCTCCACCAATACAACTTGCAGGCTCTGCATCTCCACCCCAACTCTGTTCTTCTCTTGGCGATTTTCGCCTACTATTGTGAGGCTCACGTTGTAACACCCCGGATACAACTTTCCATAGTCGTAACTCCGACTCTTGCCCTTTCCGGAGATGTGATTTATTATTTCCTTCGTGGTTGGGTTTTATGCATTGTTTTGCTTTTGTTCTTGTTATGCATCTCATCTCATGGCATCATCGCATTTCATCCGCATGTTTTCAAAACTTGCATCCGTTCGAGTTCGCCGGTTCTCTCCGTTGTCCGTTTGAGTCGGATACACTACGCCTTGCAGCCCTTTCTCGAAATATTATTTTATTAGTGGCATAATAATGTTCTCGGAATGGGTTGCAACTTGTCATGCGGTCTTATTATAGTGTAGACAGGCCGCTTTGCCAAGTTTAAATCGCATTCGGAGTTCGTTTGACTTTAACCGTTAAACCTACTACCGCGATATAGCGGTATATTAAATCGGACGTTTCGGTCTCCGGAAGCAGATGCGAGTCGCTCTGTTCTCTCTCTTCTCAGCCGAGGCATTCTACAGCCCCCCAGCTCACCTAAAACCCCCTCTTTTCTGATCGTCGGATCGCGATCGGAGGCTCCGAAACCCCTCCTAACCCCCCTCAAACCCTAATCCCTAGGCCTCCCTGCTTTATATAGCAGCCCCCCCTTGTCATTTTTGGGCCTTCTCCTCCCTCCTCCTCGAAATCCGTGCCCTCCATCATCAGCCAGCCGCCTCCCACCTCCTCTCCTCCATTTTCGCGCCTCTCCCGTCCCTGCCCTCCACTTGGCGCCACCGCCGCCCACATCTCCCTGGCCAATGAGGCGCCGCCCATCGCCCTTGCACCGCCTCCTCCAACCAGCGCCCTCCACGCGTCCTCCTGCGCCCCCCTTGCCGAGGCCCCGGAAGCCATCTGCAGCCCGCCCGGACGTCTGGGCACAGGCGCCCAGCTCTTGCCGTCGCCCGTCCTGGCGCCCGCTTCGCCGTCCCTCGACCCGACCTCCCTCTCGTGCCCATGGCTTCCCCGCCGCCTCGCGCCTTCCGCCCGGCGACCCAGCCGGCCATGCCGTCGAGCACCAGCGGCAGGCGAGCCTCGTGTCCCTGCTCCCTCTTCCTCCCGCGTTCCTCTCGCCTCACCTCGCTCTCTCTGTTGCCCCTTGGGCTCACCGCCGCCTTGGAGCTTCGTCGTCACCGGCGTCGAGCTGCCGCCCGCCTCTCGCCATGCGGGAAATGGGCGGATCCGGTGGATCCCGTCGAATCCGCGACTCTCCGCTTCGTTCCGGCCCCTCCGGGCCTCCTCCGCCCCTCTGCGCCGTTGACCGCCCGCCGCCCGCGCCTGGCAAGTTCGGGGAGGCAAACTCGCCCAGCGCCCGTTGCGCGCTTGGCCCGGCCTTCGCGTGGCCAGCGCCCCTCGAGCCAGCCAGCCCCCCCTGCTGTCCTCCTCTTGGCCAGGCCTTGGCCCATGGTGAAAACCCCCAGCGCCCTGTGTTTTCTTTTGTTGGGCCTGCCGGTTTAAATTTGGCCCGTGTCGTTTTTTTTCAGATCATGATTTAGCTTTTATTCCGAGATTACAGTTTCTGAAAAACCCTCCATGTTCATGCATCAATAATTAATTAACCGTGCATCAGTTTAAACAAACTTTATATGTAATATGCTCAGCAAATTGTGTAGATTAATAATATGCCATTTCATCCCATGTTAAAATGTTTAAATTGATGTTTGCATTAATTTGCTAATATGCCATGTTAAAATGATTTAATTCATAACTAAATAACCGTAACTTCGAATTAAATGTTCTTTATATGTAAATGGGGTGGAAAAATGCCTAGATTATCATGGTCCACTTTATGTTGCTGTTTAACAACTCTAAAATTGTGTTTAGGGCAGAACAGTACCTAATCCATAATATGCATATGGGGATTTTCCGGAATTGTTGTTCGTTGTTTCCGGCCTCATTTAAACTTGCCTAAATAGTTAGTTTAATTATGATTCACCTCTTGCCATGTTTAATAACATTTAATATTGTTGTGTACCTAACCGAGAGAGAACTAAATAAGTGTTGTGGTGTTCCGTCAATATGCACCTCGTTGCATATTGAGCTCCACTTAAATTGGTAGTATTGTTTGTGCATATTGCCATGCCATGCATATTTAAACCGGACATGCATCATACTCGCTTGTGCATCATACCATGTTCATGTGTTGGTTGTTTTACTATGTTGTTTGCTTCTTTCGGTTTGCTTCTCTCGTTAACCGGGTTCGTTCGGAGTTGTGAGGATTCATTCGACTTCGTCCGTTTGTCTTCTTCATGGACTCGTTCTTCTTCCTTGCGGGATTTGAGGCAAGATGACCATACCCTCGAAATCACTTCTATCTTTGCTTGCTAGTTGCTCGCTCTTTTGCTATGCCTATGCTCGATGCCTACCACTTGCTATATCATGCCACCCACATTGCCATGTCAAACCTCTAACCATCCTTTCCTAGCAAACCGTTGTTTGGCTATGTTACCGCTTTGCTCAGCCCCTCTTATAGCGTTGTTAGTTGCGGTGAAGATGAAGTTTGTTCCTTGTTGGAACATGGAGATGTTGTTCCTTGTTGGAACATGTTTACTTGTTGGGATATCACAATATATCTTATTTAATTAATGCATCTATATACTTGGTAAAGGGTGGAAGGCTCGGCCTTATGCAGTGTTTTGTTCCCTCTTGCCGCCCTAGTTTCCGTCATATCGGTGTTATGTTCCCGGATTTTGCGTCCCTAGCAGCGGTCGGGTGATTTATGGGACCCCTTGACGATTCGCTTTGAATAAGACTTTTCGGCAAGGCCCAACATTGGTTTTACCATTTGCCTCACCACCACCTACTTTTCCTTGGAGTCGCTCTCTCGAGGTCATCTTTATTAGCCCCGGGCGGTGCTTCTCTAAGTGTTGGTTCGAACCGAAAGCTACTGCGAGGGCCACCTTAGGGCAACTTGAGGTTGGTTTTACTCGTAGCTAGTCTCATCCGGTGTTGCCACGAGCGAGATATGTGCAGCTCCTATCGGGTTGTCGGCGCATCGGGTGGCTTCTGGTCTTGTTTTATTGCTGTGAAATGTCTTGTGGCAGGATTCGAGACTGATCGGGCTTCCGGGAGAAAGGTCTATTCGCCGTTGATCGCGAGAGCTTATCATGGGCTAAGTTGGGACACCCTGCGGGTTTGAACTTTGAAAGCCGTGCCGCGGTTATGTGGCAGATGGGAATTTGTTAATGTCGGTTGTAGAAAACCGAAGTTGATCTTAATTAAAATACACCAACGCGTGTGTAACGTGATGGTCTCTTCTCGTGAGTCAGGGAAGTGAACTGATGTTGGAGTTATGTTTGACGTAAGTAGTTTCAGGATCACTTCTTGATCATAGTTGTTCGACCGTGCTTTGCCTCCTCTTCTCGCTCTCTTTTGCGTATGTTAGCCACCATATATGCTAGTAAACTTGCTGCAGCTCCACCTCACTACCTGTCCTACCTTTGAGCTTAAATAGTCTTGATCTCGCGGGTGTGAGATTGCTGAGTCCCGTGACTCACAGATACTTCAAAACCAGTTTGCGGTGCCGATGAGACCGTGCGGTGATGGACCGAGCTCAAGGAGGAGCTCGATGAAGATCTTGTTCTTTGTGTTGTTTCGTTTCAGTTGATCGGTAGTGGAGCACAGTTGGGACGATCGGGGATCTGTGTAGCATTTGGGGTAGTCTTCTTTTATTTTGGTTCCGTAGTCGGACCTTGATTGTATCTGTATGATGTAATGTTTTACTCATGTATTGTGTGAAGTGGCGATTGTAAGCCAACTATGTATCTCTTTTCCCTTATGTATTACATGGGTTGTGTGAAGATTACCTCACTTGCGACATTGCTTTCAATGCGGTTATGCCTCTAAGTCGTGCCGACACGTGGGAGATATAGCCGCATCGAGGCGTTACAAGTTGGTAATCGAGCCTTCCCGACTTAGAGCCCCTACTTGATTGTTTCTTGGCGTTGTTGAGTCTAGAATGGAAAATGTTTTGAGTCTTAGGATTATATATATCGGAGTAGGATTCTTTTTACTCCTCGGTCCTTAAATCGCTCTGGTGAGGTATCTGACGTAGAGTTTTGACTTTTCTCTCCTCAAATTTCACTAAATTTTTTTAGGATCACGTGGGTATCTTGGAATCGTTCGATGGTTTTGTGGCGAGAACATTGTTCTTGGTGCCTCGACATTTAGGGGTTGTGGCGGTGTCCGGGGAGTTGAGCTCCAGGTGTTGTCGTCACAATTTTATCGTTGCGATTCTGGAATACGAGTTTTGCCGACATCGAAATCTCTTTTGTGCAGTTGTTGGTGAGATAACCTGATAGCCCGATCTTGTGGCGAGTCGGAGAATATTGCCATGACTTGTATAACGGATGTTTTTGAAGGTCGAGGTAAGCGATTTCGGAGGTTTCTTGGTTATGTGTTGAAGGATGGATCTGTTGGATCTAGGTATTGTTAGTTTGGGTGATATATTTTGTGTCCCTGTATCCCCAACACCAGTTGCATAACCAGAAAGTTTGGGAGTTTATAGGTGGGAATTCTAGTAGCTTACGGGATATTCTTTCCGGCGGATGTATGATTTGAGATTGGGGTTCAAAGTCTAGTGGTCCGCCCATTCACGGTCGATTCTGATGGTGCGAGGCGTCTTAAAGAATCCTTGGCTATGCTGATTCGGGGCGTCTTGTTTGTCATTCGTGGCGTCCGCTATCGTCGTGTCCGTGTGGGCCCACCACGAACACTTTGGTGAAATCTCTATCATGTGTTTGTTCGGCTCATTCTTGAAGCCAATCCTTTGTTTTGTTTTGTTTTGTGGTATTGAGTTGCTTGAAGTCAAGTGTTGATTCCATACCTTATTCTAAATGGTGTTCTCATATTTCTATGTGAATACTAATCCTTCTTGATCCTTGAGCTTGTCATGTTAATTCTTTTCCAACGGCGTGCTTCTCTTCAAGTGAATCCGATCATTCCAACATTAGCAAGATCAATTCTAAGCTTTTCTCAGCGGTGTTCGTTTCATCCGACCCAAGTTGTTTTGTTTTCCGCCCTCCACCCTTTTCTTCAAGGACTCAGATTTCTTAATCAAGTATCCATTTTATTGAGTGAAGTTTCTTCATTCTTTTCCTTTAATGTTTTATCCGGTGATTTCTCATGAAGGCGCTAAGGAAGCTTTAACCTTATCATTGTTCCATTCTAATTTTCTTCTCCGGTGGATTTAGTCAAGTTTTCGTGTTGATCATTTTCCTTCCTCGTTTCAAATGCTTTCTCATGTGGTGCATCTCTTAATCATCCACTTCTCGCTATTCAATTGTTAGGAGTGTTGAAGATATCTCGGAAGATTCTAGTTTCCATTCTCAATTCACTCAAGTTCTTTTGAGGATGCTATCTCATTCAAGCCATTTAACTCTACGGTGCAATATCTATTTCAAACAATTGTTCAGCGGTGGTTCTTTTGAGTGGGCCCTAACCCACAGGTCTTTTCGAGGATCTTACGACTCTTGAATTTTCGGAGTTATTCCCAAATTCTTTGCGAAGTTTGGCGTAAGTATGAATATTCATCAGTCTTGGTTTTCTCCAAGATCTTTCAAATTCTTTTCATTGTTGGTTCAACCTTCCTAATTTTCATTCGGAGTGCTTCAATAATTCATGGTGATGTTCTCGTCGTCATTCTCGAATTTTGAAGACCGAAGAAAGTTTCTCTTAAATCTTGCTCCATTCTCTTCAAGATTCATGGTTCTAGCCGTGCCATCCTCATAATTGTTTGTGATTGTGAGAATTCTTTTCATCCATCGAGCAATTCAGAGTCTTTTCAGTTTGATTCTTGAGCCCATCATCTCGGTATTATTCATTCAAGCTTTCAACTCTCGTTCTCCAAATCTCACGGTGCATCGTCGAAATATCCTCTAATCAGTTCATGATCTCTTCGTTCTAATGTATCTAAATTTTGTCAAGCATCTTTATTAGTTTTACAATTCTTCCGGTGAATTGTGCCTTTGCTCGTTCATTTTCAATTCTTATGGTGGTTTGTTCAAGATTTCATTTCCTTGATTATCACTTTATTCATTCGTTCTTTCCAATCCTACGGTGGTTCATGAAGACCTTCCCAAGTTTGCGCCATATCTATCTTAATCCTTTCTCGAGAATAAGTAGTATGCCTAATCCATTGCTTGTCATCAATTTAATTGGTGAAGGATGAGCATAATGTAATTCTTATTCTTGTTTCATCGAGTAAGTTCAATTCCTTATTCAGGAGGATCATCAAAATTCTTGATTTCATTTGTTCATCTTTTCTTTCCGGAGTTCAAAGTTTTCTCGGTTATATCATTTCAAAGCTTCATCTTATCACTTTGCAAGGTTTCACCTTGTATTTGTAACTTCTCTTTCTTTCTATCACCCTTTTGTTTACCGGAGTTCTTCATGGAGGCTCTACATGGTGGTTCGTCAAGGATTCCTTTCATTCGTCAATTGTTCTTCAAGTTTTCTCTCGGAGTTATGATCCGCTAAGCTAGACTCAAAATTGAACATGGTGCTCAACACATGTTTTGTTTTGAGGAGTTCAAACATTCTTCTTCTTGCATTCCGAAGTGCTATTCTTTCTACCTTATCTCTTGAGATGGTGTTATGTCACTCTTGGCAATTTCTCTTCGTGTTTCATGATTCACATGTTGTCAAGAATGAGGTATTTTAAATCCATCAATCTCTTCATTGGACTTATCTTGGGCTATATTTCACCTAAAGCTTTCCCTAAGGATTGTTGCTATTTATGGTGTTTATTAATGACCCAAGTTCTTCATTTGTCCTCTCGGTGAAATAAGTTTCTTGTCTCCTTGTTGATATCAATCCAATCGTTTGTTTCCGTTGGTGGCAGAAGCTCACCTCATAATGTGGAGATGTTTCCATAAGCCCACTACAAGCTTATTCATTTCGTTGTTGGTTTCCAACAACTCCGTTCAATTCTTCTTTGCAAGGGTGCTTTTCCAAGTTCATTTGTGGCAGAAGTTGTCATTTTCTTCTCCATTCCTTTATTCCAATGACCTATCTTCAATTTTTCTTCGGAGGCATTGTGATGTTGCACTCTTGACCCATCATCTTCTCTTGTCAAGATCATGTTCTTTTCTTGCTTATCCATTTAACGGTGTCATGTTTTCATTGAGTTCTCTCATCTTATCAAGTTTTGCTGCTTCCTCAACGGAGAGCTGTCTGAAATCTTTCTTACCCCTTGTGCTTTTTCAATAGTTAGGAGGCGGTATGTTGTTGATTTCATCAAGTATCATCCCATCTTCTCAAGTTCATGTTATATTCCTTCCATGCTCAATCGGTGTGCTGCTGAATTCTTCCTCTCTCATCTTGTTTTAAGCGGGTGATTTGAATTCTATCTTGTCCATTAAACTCTTGATTCATGCCTTTTCAACCTTCAAGTTATCGTAATGTTCCTTGTTCCTTTTTTCTAACGGATTGTTTGCAATCTCGTTCATCTTCGTTGTTTTCTTTCTTTCATTTTGCTCAACCTCTCAAGGTTCATGGTTTCACTCGTTTGTCAAAAAGCAACTTAGTTTTACCTCTCATCTTCCTCGTCCTTTTCCCTCGGTGCCATCCTAGATCTGGGGCGAGATCCTCTCGTAGTGGTGGAGTGTTGTAACACCGGATACAACTTTCCATATTCGTAACTCCGACTCTTGCCCTTTCAGGAGATGTGATTTATTATTTCCTTCGTGGTTGGGTTTTGTGCATTGTTTTGCTTTTGTTCTTGTTATGCATCTCATCTCATGGCATCATCGCATTTCATCCGCATGTTTTCAAAACTTGCATCCGTTCGAGTTCGCGGTTCTCTCCGTTGTCCGTTTGAGTCGGATACACTTTCGCCTTGCGCCTTGCCTTTCTCGAAATATTATTTTATTAGTGGCATAATAATGTTCTCGGAATGGGTTGCAACTTGTCATGCGGTCTTATTATAGTGTAGACAGGCCGCCTGCCAAGTTTAAATCGCATTGGAGTTCGTTTGACTGCTTAACCGTTAAACCTACTACGCGATATAGCGGTATATTAAATCGGACGTTTTGGTCTCGGAAGCAGATCTTGAATCGCTCTGTTCCTCTCTCTTCTCAGCCGAGGCATTCTACAGCCACCCACAGCTCACCTAAAACCCCCTCTTTTCTGATCGTCGGATCGCGATCGGGCTCAAAACCCTCCTAACCCCCCTCAAACCCTAATCCCTAGGCCTCCCTGCTTTATATAGCAGCCCCCCCTTGTCATTTTTGGGCCTTCTCCTCCCTCCTCCTCGAAATCCGTGCCCTCCATCATCAGCCAGCCGCCTCCCACCTCCTCTCCTCCATTTCGCGCCTCTCCGTCCCTGCCCCTCCACTTGGCGCCGCCGCGCCCACATCTCCACGGCCAATGAGGCGCCGCCCGTCCTTGACACCGCCTCCTCCAACCAGCGCCCTCCACGCGTCCTCCTGCGCCCCACTTGAGGCCAGCGGAAGCCATCTGCAGCCCGCCCGGACCGATCTGGGCAGGCGCCCAGCTGCGCCGCCGCCCGTCCTGGCGCCCGCTTCGCCCGTCCCTCGACCCGACCTCCTCTCGTGCCCATGGCTTCCCGGCGCCTCGCGCCTTCGCCAGCGACCCGGCGGCGCCGCCGTCGAGCACCGGCACCCGGGCGAGCCTCGTGTCCCTGCTCCCTCTTCCTCCCGCGTTCCTCTCGCCTCACCTCGCCGCTCTCTGTTGCCCTTGGCTGCCACCCGCCCGCGCCTTGGAGCTTCGTCGTCACCCGGCGTCGAGCTCGCCGCCCGCCTCCTCGCCATGCGCGAAATGGGCGGATCCGGTGGATCCCGTCGAGATCCGCGGCTCTCGCTTCGTTCCGGCCCCTCCGGGCCTCCTCCGCCCCTCCTGCGCCGTTGACCGCCGCCGCGCCCGCAGCAAGTTCGGGAAGCCGAGCTCGCCCAGCGCCCGTTGGCGCTCGGCCCGGCCTAGCTGCGTGGCCAGCGCCCCTCGAGCCCAGCCGGCCCCCCTGCTGTCCTCCTCTTGGTGGGCCTTGGCCCATGGTGAAACCCCCAGCGCCCCTGTGTTTTCTTTTGTTGGGCCTGCTTGGTTTAAGATTTGGCCCGTGTCGTTTTTTTTTCAGATCCATGATTTAGCTTTTATTCACGAGATTACAGTTTTCTGAAAAACCCTCCATGTTCATGCATCAATAATTAATTAACCGTGCATCGGTTTAAACAAACTTTATATGTAATATGCTCAGCAAATTGTGTAGATTAATAATATGCCATTTTCATCCCATGTTAAAATGTTTAAATTGATGTTTGCATTAATTTGCTAATATGCCATGTTAAAATGATTTAATTCATAACGAAATAACCGTAACTCGGAATTAAATGTTCTTTATATGTAAATGGGGTGGAAAAATGCCTAGATTATCATGGTCCACTTTATGTTGCTGTTTAACAACTCTAAAATTGTGTTTAGGGCAGAACAGTACCTAATCCATAATATGCATATGGGGATTTTCGGAATTGTTGTTAGTTGTTTCGGCCTCATTTAAACTTGCCTAAATAGTTAGTTTAATTATGCTTCACCTCTTGCCATGTTTAATAACATTTAATATTGTTGTGTACCTAACGAGAGAGAACTAAATAAGTGTTGTGGTGTTCGTCAATATACCTCGTTGCATATTGAGCTCCACTAAATTGTAGTATTGTTTGTGCATATTGCCATGCCATGCATATTTAAACGGACATGCATCATACTTGTTTGTGCATCATACCATGTTCATGTGTTGGTTGTTTTACTATGTTGTTTGCTTCTTTCGGTTTGCTTCTCTCGTTAGCCGGGTTCGTTCGGAGTTGTGAGATTCATTCGACTTCGTCCGTTTGTCTTCTTCATGGACTCGTTCTTCTTCCTTGCGGGATTTCAGGCAAGATGACCATACCCTCGAAATCACTTCTATCTTTGCTTGCTAGATGCTCGCTCTTTTGCTATGCCTATGCTCGATGCCTACCACTTGCTATATCATGCCACCCACATTGCCATGTCAAACCTCTAACCATCCTTTCCTAGCAAACCGTTGTTTGGCTATGTTACCGCTTTGCTCAGCCCCTCTTATAGCGTTGTTAGTTGCGGTGAAGATGAAGTTTGTTCCTTGTTGGAACATGGAGATGTTGTTCCTTGTTGGAACATGTTTACTTGTTGGGATATCACAATATATCTTATTTAATTAATGCATCTATATACTTGGTAAAGGGTGGAAGGCTCGGCCTTATGCAGTGTTTTGTTCCCTCTTGCCGCCTAGTTTCCGTCATATCGGTGTTATGTTCCCGGATTTTGCGTCCCTAACGGTCGGGTGATTTATGGGACCCCTTGACGATTCGCTTTGAATAAGACTTTTCGGCAAGGCCCAACATTGGTTTTACCATTTGCCTCACCACCACCTACTTTTCCCTTGGGAGTCGCTCTCTCGAGGTCATCTTTATTAGCCCCGGGCGGTGCTTCTCTAAGTCTTTGGTTCGAACCGAAACTACTCTTGGGGCCACCTTGGGGCAACTTGAGGTTGGTTTTACTCGTAGCTAGTCTCATCGGTGTTGCCACGAGAGCGAGATATGTGCAGCTCCTATCGGGATTGTCGGCGCATCGGGTGGCTTCTTTGGTCTTGTTTTATTGCTGTGAAATGTCTTGTGGCAGGATTCGAGACTGATCGGGCTTCCGGGAGAAGGTCTATTCGCCGTTGATCGAGAGCTTATCATGGGCTAAGTTGGGACACCCTGCAGGGTTTGAACTTTGAAAGCCGTGCCAGCGGTTATGTGGCAGATGGGAATTTGTTAATGTCGGTTGTAGAAAACCGAAGTTGATCTTAATTAAAATACACCAACGGCGTGTGTAACCGTGATGGTCTCTTCTCGTGGTCAGGGAAGTGAAACAGATGTTGGAGTTATGTTTGACGTAAGTAGTTTCAGGATCACTTCTTGATCATAGTTGTTCGACCGTGCTTTGCCTCCTCTTCTCGCTCTCTTTTGCGTATGTTAGCCACCATATATGCTGAGTCGCTTGCTGCAGCTCCACCTCACTACCCTGTCCTACCTTTGAGCTTAAATAGTCTTGATCTCGCGGGTGTGAGATTGCTGAGTCCCGTGACTCACAGATACTTCAAAACCAGTTTGCAGGTGCCGATGAGACCGTGCAGGTGATGGACCCGAGCTCAAGGAGGAGCTCGATGAAGATCTTGTTCTTTGTGTTGTTTCGTTTCAGCTGATCGGTAGTGGAGCCCAGTTGGGACGATCGGGGATCTGTGTAGCATTTGGGGTAGTCTTCTTTTATTTTGGTTCCGTAGTCGGACCTTGATTGTATCTGTATGATGTAATGTTTTACTCATGTTTTGTGTGAAGTGGCGATTGTAAGCCAACTATGTAACTCTTTTCCCTTATGTATTACATGGGTTGTGTGAAGATTACCTCACTTGCGACATTGCTTTCAATGCGGTTATGCCTCTAAGTCGTGCTTCGACACGTGGGAGATATAGCCGCATCGAGGGCGTTACACACGTTGGGGTGAAGCCCTCAGTGGCCTTGCTGCGCCACTTTTTCTCCCTCCGGGTTTCTAGTGCCCATGTCTCCGCATGCACGAGCTTTATCGCATACTCCAACTCCAATGCTATCTCGAAGCCTGGGAAGAGGATCGAAGGCTTCCGGAGCAAGTGGGTCATGGTGGATGTCGGGTGCCTCCACACCAGTGGTGTTGCCTGGGGCAGCCCAAGGCCGTTGCCGCGTGGTCCCGTCTGGGCTCGTTGACTCCTTGTGGCGGTCTTGAAAGGATGAGCGGACTGAGGCCGAGCAGCTTAGGGGCGTGAAGCTGGCCGGAGGCCATGCTCTGAGGGAGTTCTTGGAGCACGGGTGGCTCCCTCCGGAGCACTCGCTCCCACTATGGAGGCTTGGAGGCGGGCGCTGCCTGCGCTGAGCTCTGAGGCCACTGACCGGCGAGAATCTGGTTGCGGCCCTCCATTCCTTGGTTGGGGAGGCGTGGCGAGCCAGTGGGTGCCCGTCCCCTGTTCCTTTGGCGGGGGGGCGGTGGTGGCGCCATGCCCACCTTCAATGGTGAGGTTGGTGCCGCGGAGGCTCCCAAGGATCTGTGGGCGTGGCGATGGTGAGCGTGTCCTCCGGCAGCTCAGTGAGGTAAGGGAAGAAAGAGGCGGAGGAGGAAGAGTCGACTCGGCTGTCGAGGGGGGGAGTCCTTCCCTCGGCGTGGGTCCAGGCCCTCCGCTCCATGTCGAGACGGCAGCGAGGCGGCGCCCGAGCGAGGAGGAGGACTCTTCCTTGATCGCAAGGAAGGGCAGGTCAAGCCTGGTTCCCCAGTGCTTTCTGGTTCCTAAGTGATGCAGGGCCAGCTCTAGCCCTCTGGCGTGCCATACCTTCCGGGCCTCCCAAGGCTGACCCCCGCTGCAGGCTCTCGGGCTTCAAGTTTGGCCGGAGGTTGCTTGAGTCCGTGAATGACGACCGGTAAGTGCTCGATTCGTGCTTTGCTTGATATCTGCCGCCGAGGCTTGACGTCTGCATTCTTTTACCAGGCCGGCACCTGCAGCAAAGAGGTTGAGAGGGGCTTATGCGGCCCTGCTTGGGGCGAATCCATCTGCTGGGGCGGCGCCTTCATCCACTGGGGAAGAAGACGGCGAGGCTCGCGCCTCCCCTTGATCGTCTTGAGCGAGGCCCAGCTGGGACACCTTGGCGAGGTCAGCTCCGTGGCCCCTGACCACAGGTCATTGCGCTCGATGGTGTAGCCGGGGCAGCCAAGGCCAAGGGGGTTCCTCCCTGCCAAGCCGTGATCACGTTGCCGTCTTCTCGGCCCGCTCCACTGGTTCCCGTCTCTTCCGCTCCCTCTGTTGCTGTCTGGGCTGGGCATGTGGCCAGAGCCAATTGTGGGAGGATCTTACGGCGCGGACCCTCGCTTTGGTGGCGGCGCTGGGCTGCTTACGGCTGGGCCCGTTCTGCCGCCTCCATCCGAGCACCGCTGAGCCAGGCCGTGTCGGCCTCCGAGGGAGAAACAGACCGCCAACCAAGCCAAGGCCGCTCGCGGCGCTGCCACAGGCAGCAGTGACCGCCAGGGGGCTGCAAGCTGGAGGCCAGTGCAAGGCTGCTGTGACAGAGCTCGCCAAGGAGGTCTTGTGACGCCCGGAGAAGGAGGAGGAGATGAAGGCTCGGGAGGCTGCCGTCAGGACGGGGCGTAAGCTTGATGACCGCCATGGCGATTGGAGCAGCTGGAGGCGGTCGGCTGAAAGCGGAAGGACGAGCTGGGCGCCAAAGCGAAGGTCTGGCGGAAGATCGGGTGGCCTTGGCGAAGCTGGAGAAGAAGGCTCGCGCCGCGCTGAAGGCGCTTTATGAGGCGGCTTGGAGGAGCCGTTGGCTGGTGCGGAGGGCAGCCCCGCCAAGCTGCTCCCTTCTGGTCGATGTGCTTGAAGATGTCATGAGCGGCCTTAGCCCCCGGTTGAGGCGGCGCGTGCCTGTCTTCTGCGGTGGCGCGTGTCCTCGGCCACCTCTACTGCGAGACCCGACGCCGACTTGACAGCCTCCTAGAACCCGTGAGCAGCGACCGTGCTGCCGCTGCCGCCGAGCCGTGGCTTCGGCGGAGGCTTTCTTTGGGAAGTTCCGCTCTTTCGGCATCTTGCCGGTGCGGTGCCGCCAGCTCCAGCGGCCTCGAGGCCAGGCCGCCCAGCGTGACTCCACCACAGGCGGCAGGCGCCACAGTGATCCCGCCGGCTTCTGTCTGTTTTATTCTGTAACATGCACCATGCCTCGCGGAGGCATTTAAACTTGTGTTTGGCGTCGTGAAACAATCCATGGCTTGTAATATTTGCTTTGAATTTTCTGTAATTGCATTGATCCCTCCTATTTGTCTACGCTCTATGTCGGCAGGGCCCGGCCCCGCCATACCTCAACCGCCGTTAGCCCGGCCAAAACCAGGGGCGGGACTAAGGAGTGAGGGCTCGTGGCAAGTTAGGCTCTGAGTCGCGATGCTCGGGAGTCCCCCTTGGCCTACGAGCAACAAAATAGGGAAGGGGAGCAAGGAGTGGATTAGTGGATTCTGCGTCGGCGAGGCCGGCCCGCGCATACCTCAACGCCGTTAGCCCGACTAGAAACCAGGGCGGGACTAGGGTGAGGGGCTACGTGACTAGTTAGGCTCTGAGTCGCAATGCTCAGAGTCCCCTTGATGCTCAAGCGGGTTTCACACCTTGGCTCCGCTCGGGAGGCGCGCGACGACCAGGTCGAGGACTGGCTGGGTGGCGTCTTGCTCGGGCGAGGCAGGCGTAGCCCGTGTCCAGCCCCTCGCGCGGCACTCCCAAGGGAGGCCTTGCAGCAGTGCGGACATTGAGCTCTGGGCTCCCCGAGGTTGAAATGCGGCCATGGGCCGCCCTCGATTATTTATCACCGCCTTGAGACATAAGCGCTTCCGTATGTGTCTGAGCATAGCGCTCCTCGGCGGTGTCGTCATCCAGCCGCAGACATGGTGCTTCCAGCAGTGCGTGGGAGGGCTCCCCTCGGGAGAAACCCGGCGTGTCTGACCCATACGACATGTGGCCCGGCGCGGTAGGGCTAGGAGAGTGTGTCTGGGCACTTTCGTGAGCAGTAGCAGGACTCACGAGGCCCTACCTCGGCGGGTTGCGCTGGCTGCAGGCCTTTATCAATGGTGTGTTCTGCGGGGTGGTTAGAATGCAAATGCTCTACGTCCTCAGGTCCCGGCCCTCGAGCGAGCTCAGCCGCCGCTGGTATGATAGGTCGCGATGCCATGGGTCAAGGCCAGGGGGTGAGGGCTGGAGATCCAGTAGGAGCCCATGAGTCGCGATGCTCAGGTACCCCCCTTTTAACGTGCAAGCGCTTTGCATGAGAGCGGAGAAGTCCGTGATAAGCAGCAGGTGACAATCATGAAAACTAGATTAAGCACGAAAGAGCAAATTCATTTTAAGTAGATGCGAGAAAAGCAAAGCGCCGCTAGGCGGGCCAGTAACTTGGGGTGATGCAGCCGGCGCCCCCAACAAAAGGTAGGTAAAAGCATAAGCCAAAGCGGGTACATGCAGCGGGGGCGGACCCAGCGACCTAGGAATGATCACGACCTGTGGGCGCTCGACTAAAATGGAACTTTGGAAGATGTCACGGATGTCGTTGAAGGCAAGTAATCTTGAAAAGCGGGCGTCTGCGGTGGAGGCGTCGGTCCTCCACGAGCCCCGGGCCGGAGGCCTCGGGAAGCTCGGGGGCATGGGCAGGTCTTGAGGCCATCGCCACCTCCGCCCGAGACCATGCGATGCTGACCTCCTGAGCCTCAGAATGATCCTCGGCGGCGATGGCGGCGACCGCGTTCGGCAGGCGAAGGCATCTGACGTGGCTGTGAGTGGTCCCTCGCGGCGCCCTGCATGAGCGAGAGGTGCTCTGAGGGCGGCTCGGTTGAGCCACAGCACATCGATCAGAGCGCACAGCCCACCATCCTCGTGCGGATGTGAGGCCACGGCGAACAGCGGCAGCTGCGCGCATGACTCTCGAATCCGTAGCTCTGGGTATTCCTTGCGATGAACTCACGAGGTTTGGTCTTCCTCGCCTTGTACCTTCTGAGGAAGCGTGCTGGAAGCACCCCTCCAAGTGGTGCCCGAGCGCCTCCCTCGCGACCTTGGCAAAGTCGGTGGCTCTCCAAGAAAGAGCCCCCGAGCCCTGCCTGAGGAGGGCGCTGGGCGCGCCTTCCTATGCGTGAGAGGGTGGTGCTCCCTGATCGGGCGCGAACCCTGACGCAACACCTCCGGAGGCACCTGCCTCCTTGTGGCTTGGGCCAGGCGAAGCCTTCTTCTTCTTGAGGGTCGCCTCGGGAAGTCTTCCACTCCTGTGATCTGGGTCTTTGATTGCCGCGGCTTGGAACGCACGCTCAAGCAAGCATACTGCGTCCCTTTCTTCACGAGTGCAGTGATGACTCCACGCTTCACGGCATCTTGAGGACATTGTAACCATGGTGAGTCACTGCCATGAACTTTGCTAGGGCTGGGTACCGGGATGGCGTTGTAAGCGGCGAATGTGGGTGGCGTCGAAGTCGATGAGCTCGGTCGCGGTGGTTGTTGCGCTGCCGAAGGTGGTGGAAGCGAACCTGCCCTATTGGAGCAGTGGAACCATCGGTGACTCTGAGAAAGGCTTGGTTGGCTGAAGCTGGTCATCGACACTTGGAGATTGTCGAGCGTCTCGGCCAGACGGGGCGTTGAGTCTGCTCCACCATCAATGAGGTCTGGTGACTGCACATTCTTGATGGTGGGGAGCAAAGCATCGGAGAACTCCGGCGTTATCGCGCGCTTGAGCTGATCCGATGAGCTGAGCGTGATAAGCGCCGCGTAGACCACACGAGAGGTAGCGTGGCCTCAAGCTTGAGAATCTGCATTCACCTCGCGAGCAAACTGCTTGAAGATCTTGTTGTGAGGCTGAGGCTTGGCGCCACCAAGATGCAGCGATTGGCGTGGCTCATGGAAGCCCCAGCCCCCTCGTCTTGATGTTGGTCTTCGTTCCTCCTTGGCGGTGGCGGCATAGGAGGAAGACCTGTGTTGCCGTGTGGGCGATCCTCACGAGGCTGATCCCTCGGCCTCCCTCACGAGGCTGGTCTGCCGGCGATCCTCATGGTCGGTCACGCCACCCTTGGCGAGGGCCACGGTTGTCCACCGCCTCTTCCTCCTCCTCGGCCATAGCCCCTGTCGTTGCGCTCGGGGCGTTAGCCGATTCTCCCATCGCGCACGGCCCTGAGATCTTACATTCGTTGGTGTTGTGGGTGTGGAGGTCGTGGTACACGTAGTATCGGCTGCCCTTGGATGACTCAGGCTGGTCCCTGCCTCGCTTGGTGTCTCGTTCCGCCGCAAGCACGGCAGCCCCCTTGCGCTTCACGTCCTTGGCCTTGAGCTTTTTCTCTACGGGCAGGGAGCTCGAGGAGGAAGGCACCTTCCTCAGCCTGGCGCGCCAGTCGCCAAGTTGAACAGCTCGAGGATGTGCATAGATCTTCATGGATTGCTAGCTACTCCTTCATCTTGGCGTCGCGCCGCCATCGAGAAGGCTGAGATGATGGCTTCTTGATCACCACAGGGATCTTGAGGCGGCGTTGTTGAAGCGCTGCATGTGCCTGAGGGTTTCCACAGCTATAACGATCGGCGCAGGTCGCTCAAGGCGAGGCCGATCCGAGTGCCCTAGAAGTTGGTGATGAAGCGGGTGCGCATCTCGCCCAGGAGGAGATTGTGCGAGAGCAGGTTCGAGGAGCAGTGCGGGCACCGTCCTTGGCGCCATAGGAAACCAGTTCACCATCACCTTTTCGTCTCCGTTGGCGGCCCGATGCCCAGCTTCGTAGAGTTGTAGGAACTCCAGCGAAGTCCGCCGTGCCATCGTGGCGAGGGCGGATCGGGCTTGAACTTGCACGGCCATGTGGCCACGTGGCTTCGAGTGAAAGCGAGGCAGCCTGCTATGGCCACCGGCGCCCTTTGCTAGTCTTTGGGCCTGCTCACAGGGATTACCAGCTGCCGCTTGGGCAACCACGGGGTCTTAGCATGGGCGGAGGGCGCGATCTTGCGCGCCCGGGCTGGGGGCGCGAGCACCTTCTTGGGGGCGAGGATCTCTGGCAGCTCCCTTCTTGTTCGCGGCGCGGACGTGGAGGATCTCGCCACAGTTCTGCGCCTTGGGCTTGGACACCTTCTTGGGGAGGAGGTGGTGGGCGCCTCGATCCTCGCCCCTGGCGGAATGGAGGCGAGGCAGCGGAAAGGGCGGCAAGGGAGCCCCTGCTGGCGGCAGCGAGCTTGGTGATCTTGGCGAGCCAGTCCTCATAAACGTCGTCGGCCAGGCGATAGTCAGGAGCTCTCTTGCGGGAAGTAACGCCGCGTCTTGGCGTCCGTGAAAGCGCGGCAGGCGTGGGACGACAAACCATTTGGAGTTAACAGCAGGGTGGCGGGTGCGGCCATCTGCCGCACGAAGGAGTCTTTGAGCGAGGCTTGCTGCTCGTTCCCCGCCGAGGCAGTGGCGGCGGTGACGAGGGAGCAGCGAGGCGTCCGCCGGCAGGCGCCGTCTGAAGCGTTTCTGGTGGCGAGCAGCCCAGCCTTCAGCGCGAAGCCGGCGGCGTCGACCATGGACCGACGGAAGATCACCGCGAACAGCGGAAGAAAGATTCGGCACACCCTACTGGCGCGCCAAATGCCGGATTTTGGGTTCGGCGGACCCTTAAGGTTCGAACTACGGGGTGCGGCGGAGATCTCTCCCTACCGATCTCGTCCGATCTCCTCGCGTGATCTAAGCTGAAGCGATGAACAACACAAGGGACACGAGATTTATACTGGTTCGAGCCACCGTTGTGGTGTAATACCCTACTCCAGTGTGTGGTATGGAGGATTGCCTCAGGGGCTGAAGATGAACGGCACAGAGGAAGAACAGCCTCGCGAGAGGTGTTCTTGGCTGGTCGCGGTGTTTTCTACTGGTCTCTTTATCCGATTTTATGGATCCTGTTCCTTGTCCCCTACCTTGTGGTGGCTAGCTCTATTTATAGAGGCCTGGGCCTCTCCCAAATAATGGCGGGGAAGGCGCCAACAATTGGCCATTTGAAGGAACATCTAGTACAAGTTATCTGACCAAGCGTGGTCTTCGGCCGCCAAAAGCATTGGTGATGACGCCGTCTTGGGCTCCACGGTGACCTCCGTCCTGCCGAGCTGCTGGTCTTGGTCTCGTTGCACCGGAATGGTAACCTTTGCCTGATGCCTTGGCATGTGCTTGCTCCCTTTGCACCAAAGGGGAAACAAGGACACTGCGCAGGCCGGCGCCCGCTTGGCGCCCGCCTGGTCTCGATCGTCATGGCTTACGTCACGGGCTCCTCGCGAGGTACCCCTGCCTTGATCTCTTCGCCTCATCGCGAGCCTGCACGATGAGGCTGCCTCTGAGAAGCTTCACTGTCGTCCGCCCCACGAGGCTTGGCCCCTCGCGAGGTCTTGAGTTCGGTGATGAAGATGGGCAGCTGGGCCCCACTTGAGCCACGCCCGCGGGCATGAGGCGAGCAAGTCAGGGACCCCGTTCCCGAAGCAATGACATATTTCTCCCACCAATCAATCATACATATTTAGAGCAATTTTATTGCTTTGCACGATGACAACTTACTTGAAGGATCTTACTCAATCCATAGGTAGATATGGTGGACTCTCATGGCATAACTGGTTTAAGGGTTTTGGAAGCACAAGTAGTATCTCTACTTGGTGCTGAGAATTTAGCTAGCATGAGGGGAAAGGCAAGCTCAACATGTTGGAGGATCCATGACAACATACTTTATCTCAAACATAAGAAAACATAAATCATTACGTTGTCTTCCTTGTCCAACATCAACTCTTTAGCATGTCATATCATAATGAGTGCTCCCAATTATAAAGATGTCAATAATAGTATATTTATATGTGAAACCTCTCTTTCCTTATTACTTCCTATTAATTGCAACGATGACCAAAGCTATGTTTGTCAACTCCCAACAACTTTCAATCATCATATTCTTTCTATGTGAAGTCATCACTCTTGATAAGATCAATATGACCTCTTTGTTTCTTTTTATTCTTTTTCTCTTTTTTTATTCACTCAAGATCATGGCAAAATAATCAAGCCCTTGACTCAACACTAATCTTTATTATATATAGTTCACAGACTCGATTACATAGAGGGATCAAAAAGAAAAACTCAAAACTAGATCATGCCATAAACTTTATTCTACTAGATCAAGATACTACTAATAGGATCGAACTAAGAAAAATGGTAAAGATAGGAGTTGTGATGGTGATACAATACCGAGGCACCTCCCCCAAGCTTGGTTGTTGCCAAGGGGAGTGCCCGTACCCATGTGATTATGTCTCCTTTGTCGGTGAAGAATGTGGAGGTGTTGTCGATGATGCGGGCTTATCATCCATCTTCCAAGGCATAGGCTCACCATCATAGAAGGATGACCGAGTCTCCGGGATCCTCAAATCTGCAGCCAAACTCATTCTTTTGAATCTATATTCATACTCATAATTTTGATTTTGCAGGTCATAGATTTGGGCTTGGAGGTGCTCGATCTTCTCATGAAGCTTGAAGATGGCCTCCCCGATGTTGTCGACATCCGACTTATGGTTGCTAGTGAACTCCGATCATCATGTGGTTGGAGTTGAGTCCGTGTTCCACCATCCCTTGACACTTGAAAACTTGTTGTTCCTTTGCTTGAGCCTCGTCTCCATGCTTCCGATCCCTTGGGTCCCTCTTCATCGTGGATGTGCAGCAACCCATCACGCAACTCAATGGTTTGAGGGTGTCATGCACCTCCAGCGAGTAAGGTTGATGACCTTTGTGGCCTTGGGTAATTAAGCTCTGATAATCCCCACTAATGATGCCCGTCACCTTTGTCACTGAAGTTAATATCGAGCTAGTTCAAAAACGGTTGAATTGAATTCAAAATCAAGCAAAGCAGTAAAAGTTTTCAAATATTAAAACTAAAATGTTAGGAGTGAGCAGATAATGCATAGGTAATTATGGTGGTGGAACCACACTTTTATAAAATGTTTAAATATTCTAAATTGTTTTAAGCAGTGGCAAAGACAATTAATTAAATGCCTTTACTAATTAATAAAATATTAAACTAATTTATTTTGTTGCCCCAAACTTATGGGGCGGTAGCTAATGCTAACACTAAATTAGGGACTACTTTTATAGTTTATAAAACTAAGATAAAAGGAACTAAAATAAAGCAGAAAACAGAAAAGAAAAGATAAAGAAGAAGAAGATGAAAAGAAACCCCCCACAGGCAGACGGCCCGATTGCTTCTGAGGCGGACCAAACCGGCCCAGGCCGCCCTCACTCCACCAAAACCCCGGTCAAGCCCTAACCGGCGAACCCCCCACTCCCCTCATTCCCTCGCCCCCCTCCCGATCTGGATCGGGGCGCTCGCCCAACTTGACCAGCGTCCACGCCGGTGCCGCCTCGCCCGGCCCCGCCCTAAATCCCGCCGTCTCTCCTCTCCCTCCCAGCGCCGCCACACCCAGCGCCTTGGCCTCGGTGCCCCATCCATCGCCCGTCGGCCTCGTCCCGACCCGCCGCCTCTCCCGCGACCGTGCCCCCCACTCCTCGGGCGGCGCCTCGCCTCGTTACCGACCCACAAGCCGCCCGGATCGAGCGCGCCCGCAGCCTCGACACCGCCGCCCGTCGCTCGCTACCTCGCCCCCCTTGCGCGAACCCGCGCCCCGGAGCCCCTCACTATCTTCCCGAAGCGCCGTTGCCTCGCGGACCTCCTCGCGGTCGGTTTCCTCCATGCGCCGTCCCGACTCTTCCTCAACACCGCTGCCCCGTCCCTACGAATCGCGGTGAGGCTCGGCCTCGTCCTCTCCCTTCTCCCGTGTTGGGCGTGCCGCTCGTCGCCGTGCCGTGCTGCGCCTCCGCCCTCTCCTCTCCCCTTACGCTCCATGCGTGGGCGCCCACCCCCCCCGCGCGGGCTCGCTCCGCCGTGGGCTCCTCCTGCCACTATTCCCTACCCTTGGCGCCCATTGAGTGCCGGCTCAGGCGGTGCCGATCCGCTCGGCGCTCGGCGCCCTCCTCTCTGCGCATGGCGTTCCTCCGAACCCCCCTACTTGGCGCCGGTGTGTGCCGTGCTGCCCAGCGCCCTCTCGGGCTCGAGCCCATTCAGGCGTCCACAGCCCACGCCCGCTAGCGCCCGCCGGTTGGCCCCTGTGCCTATGGCAGGAGGGCCCCACCCTGAGAATGTTTAAGGAAAAAAAGGAAAAGAAATAAAGATAAAATGATTAATAAAACTAATACTTAATTAATTAATTAACTAATGAATTAATTAAGTTAATTATCCGGGTTAATCAATTTAATTAACTAGCAATTAAGCTGTAATTAATTAACCTAACCTAATTAACCTAATTAGAGGATGACGGTGGGTCCCCTGGACCCACATGTCGAATTGACAAAGTCAACCCGTTGGCTGCTGATGTCGACATGACATCATGCTGATATCATAAATCATTTTGAATTAAATTAAATAATTAATTAAATTTCAGAAATTAATAAAATCTTTAGGAAATCATATCTTTTAATCCGTAACTTCGGATTAAAATATTTTCAACATGAAAGTTGCTCGAGCAGCGTGGCGAATCCGGATCGCTTGATCCGTTAAATCGCATACACACCTAACCTATCGAACCTGCAAACTTTCCTCTCGGTTCATCATCGTGAGGCGTCCGGGCAGGAAAACTTTCCGGATGTTTCCCCTTCGCGATGTCGCCTAAGCGCTGCGTTAGAACACGTCTAGCTCATGCATTGTCTGTTATGCACTTGCTGCTATGTATTCTTGTTTCTTCCCCTCTTCTCTCCGGTAGACTCTGAGACCGGCGTTCTTTGCTGCCCGGTTCGACTACGGTGTCGTCGACCCTCTCTCTTGCCGAGCAACCAGGCAAGCCCCCCTTGATCACGGATATAGCCTACTCTTCTCTATCTTGCTTGCATTAGAGTAGTGTAGCATATTCTTGCTGAGATACTCCTATACTCTGCATAGCTTTGTCCTTGTTACTCTTTTGTTACCTTACCTACAATCCTATATGCTTAGTATAGGTTGCTAGTACTTTCATCGTGGCCCTACATCCTTGTCCGTCTGCGTGCTATACTATCGGGCCGTGATCACTCGGGAGGTGATCACGGGTATATCTATATACTTTACACTATTACATTACATGTGCTTGTTGGGAGATGGGGAAATTTGAAAGGGCGGGTGGCTCCATCCGGTAGAGGTGGGCTGGGTTCAGCGGCCCCCATTGTTACTTTGTGGCGGGCGGCAGGGCAGGTTGAGACCGCCTAGGAGAGAGGTGGGCACTGGCCTGTTGGCGTTCAGCGGTTACTTAACTGCAACTTGAGGTCTTGGTATTTCATCAGGTTGGCTCTGAGCTTATCGCACTAACCATCTCTGCGGGAGTAGTTATGGGTATCCGGCGTCGTGGTATCGGTGAAGCACTTGAGACGTCGGACAATGGGCGGCGCCGCGCCGGATTGGTGGAGCGCTGCTTGGCTGGAGTGCGCTTCGGCCGCCCTACATAGCGTCTTGAGGTGTGCTCGAGCGATGGGCCCAGACCCTGCGGCAGCAAGTTTAGACCGGCGTGTTGGCCTCTCTGTTGTGCCTAGGTGGGGCTGCGGCGTGTTGATCTTCAGCGGCGGGCATGACCGAGGAAAGTGTGTCCGGCCAAATGGGATCAAGCGTCTTTGGGTAAGATGGTGCACCCTGCGGTGATTAATCTATTGGATAGCCGTGATCTTGATAATGGGGCGACTTGGAGTTGTACCTTGAGCTTATGACAACTAGAACCGGATACTTGATAAAACACACCCTTCCAAGTGCGGATACAACGGTGGTCGCTCTCGCTCGGGGTTATGGCGGGGATTGCGGGTAGGATTATTGCTATATGGCGTTATTTGGAGGACTTCGTTGTCCTCTTACATGCATTGCAAGACCGGTGTCGAGCGTAGTCTTCGTTAAGACTAGCTATCCCCTCTTATTACGGCATTCTGCGTTCAGTCCTTGATATGGCCCTTTACACATATACCCATGCATATGTAGTGTAGCTCCTTGCTTGCGAGTACTTTGGATGAGTACTCACGGTTGCATTGTTTCCCCTTTCCCCGATCTATACTCAATTGCTGCAACAGACGATGGAGCCGAGTCGAGCGCCACCGCCTATGGCGACTACTACTCGGAGGTGCCTACTACTACGTGCAGCCCGGCGGCGACCGGGGAGTGACCTAGGAGGATCCCAGGCGGAGGCCTGCTCCTCTTCGATCTGTATCCCGGTTTGTGCTAGCCATCTTATGGCACCTTGTTTAACTTATGTACGTACTCGAGATATTGTTGCTTCGGTGACTTCGTCTATGATCGAGCACTTGTATTCGAGCCCTCGAAGCCCACGGCTTGTATTATGATGCTTGTATGACTTATTTTATTTGTAGAGTTGTGTTGTGATATCTTCCCGTGAGTCCCTGATCTTGATCGTACACATTTGCGTGCATGATTAGTGTACGATTAAACCGGGGCGTCACAACCTTCTCGAAGAACTTGTCCTTGGAGGCACTTGGGGACGTCATTGATAATCTAGATCTGTCAGAAAAATAGCTCGAAACAAGAACAGAAGACAATTGCGTGATATGGGGGTCAAAACCTTCGGGGGGATATATAATGATTTTTTTACCGACAAAAATACGTATCGTGCAAGAAAACGGAGTCCGGAAGGCACACGAGGTGCTCACGAGGTAGGGGCGCCCAGGGGGGTAGGGTGCGCCCTCCACCCTCGTGGGGCCCTCGTGTCCTTCCCGGACTGCTACTTATTTTTTCTATTTTTCTAAATATTCCAAAACGGAGAAATATTGCCTTAAAAACTGTTTTGGAGCTGGTTTACTTACCGTACCACATACCTATTCCTTTTCAGAGTCTGAAACGTTCTGGAAAGTGTCTCTTATGCATTCCTCCGGGGTTACGGTTTCAATAACATTGATTTCAACATTTATAGGATTGCCTAAGATATAATGTTTGATTCTTTGACCGTTTACCACCTTCGGATTCGTGCCCTCGAAGTTGTTGATTTTTATGGCACCGGAACGATAGACCTCCTCGATAACGTAGGGATCTTCCCATTTAGAGAGAAGTTTTCCTGCAAAAAATCTTAAACGAGAGTTGTATAGCAATACATAGTCACCTACATTAAACTCACGCTTTTGTATCCTTTTGTCATGCCATCTTTTAACCTTTTCTTTAAACAACTTGGCATTTTCATAAGCTTGGGTTCTCCATTCATCGAGTGAGCTAATATCAAATAACCTCTTCTCACCGGCAAGTTTGAAATCATAATTGAGCTCTTTAATAGCCCAATATGCCTTATGTTCTAGTTCGAGAGGTAAGTGACATGCTTTTCCATAAACCATTTTATACGGAGACATACCCATAGGATTTTTATATGCAGTTCTATAGGCCCATAATGCATCATCAAGTTTCTTGGACCAATTCTTTCTAGACCTATTGACAATCTTTTGAAAAATTAATTTGAGCTCTCTATTACTCAATTCTACTTGACCACTAGACTGCGGGTGATAAGGAGATGCACTTCTATGATTAACATCATATTTAGCAAGCATTTTACGGAAAGCACCGTGAATAAAATGTGAACCACCATCAGTCATTAAATATCTAGGGACTCCAAACCTCGGAAAAATAACTTCTTTAAGCATTTTAATAGAAGTGTTATGATCAGCACTGCTAGTTGGAATAGCTTATACCCACTTAGTAACGTAATCCACAGCAACTAAAATATTTGTATATCCATTAGAGGCAGGAAAAGGTCCCATATAATCAAAGCCCCAAACATCAAATGGTTCAGTAACAAGTGAATAATTCATAGGCATTTCTTGACGTCTACTAATATTACCAATTCTTTGACATTCATCACAAGATAAGACAAACTTACGGGCATCCTTGAAGAGAGTAGGCTAATAAAAACTGGATTGCAATACCTTGTGTGCAGTTCTATCTCGACCACGGTGTCCTCCATAAGCTTGAATTGGCACTTGTGTAGGATCATTCTGTTCATGCTCAAGTACTGGCGTCTAATAACACCATCTACTCCTTCTTTATAAAGATGTGGGTCATCCCAAAAGTAATGTCTCAAATCATAGAAAAACTTTTCTTTTGCTGGTATGTGAAACTAGGTGGTATAAATTTAGCAACAATATAATTAGCATAATCAGCATACCATGGAGTACTCTGAAGTACTTATAACATTTAAGCATTCATCGGAAAGCTATCATCAATAGGTAGTGGGTCATCAAGAACATTTTCTAACCTAGACAAGTTATGCGCAGCAGGGTTCTCAGCTCCTTTTCTATCAACAATATGTAAATCAAATTCTTGTAGCAAGAGAACCCACCTAATAAGTCTAGGTTTAGCATCTTTCTTTTCCATAAGATATTTAATAGCAGCATGATCAGTGTGAATAGTTACTTTAGAATCAACAATATAAGGTCTGAACTTATCACAAGCAAATACAACTGCTAAGAATTCCTTTTCAGTAGTAGCATAATTTCTTTGAGCATTATCTAGAGTTTTACTAGCATAATGGATAACATTTAATTTCTTATCAACTCTTCGTCCTAGAAAAACACCTACAGCATAATCACTAGCATCACACATAATTTCAAAAGGTAAATTCCAATCAGGTGGCTGAACAATAGGTGCAGAGATCAATGCTTTCTTAAGTATTTCAAATGCTTCTACACAATCATCATCAAAGACAAATGGTATATCTTTTTGTAATAAATTAGTCGAGGCGAGAAATTTTGAGAAGTCCTTAATGAACCTCCTATAAAATCCGGCATGACCAAGAAACTTCTTATACCTTTGATGTCCTTGGGACATGGCATCTTTTCAATAGCATCAACCTTGGCTTTATCAACTTCAATACCTCTTTCGAAACTTTATGCCCCAAGACAATACCTTCATTAACCATAAAGTGGCACTTTTCCCAATTCAAGACAAGATTAGTTTCTTCACATCTCGCAAAACTCGATCAAGATTGCTCAAGCAATCATCAAAGAAGATCCATAGGCGGAAAAATCGTCCATGAAAACCTCACAAATCTTTTCACAAAAGTCGGAGAATATAGCCATCATGCATCTTTGAAAGGTAGCAGGTGCATTACATAAACCAAAAGGCATACATCTATAAGCAAAAGTACCAAAAGGGCATGTAAAAGTAGACTTTGATTGATCTTTAGCCGACACAGGTATTTGAGAGAATCCAGAGTAACCATCTAGAAAGCAATAGTGTGTATGTTTGCATAATCTTTCTAGCATTTGATCGATAAAAGGTAAGGGGTAATGATATTTCTTAGTAGCCTTATTTAATTTGCGGATATCAATTACCATCCTATAACCTGTAATAATTCTTTGCGGAATCAATTCATATTTATCATTAGGAACAACAATAATACCTCCCTTCTTAGGGACACAATGAACAGGACTTACCCACTGACTATCAGCAATGGGATAAAGTATACCTGCCTCCAGAAGCTTTAGTATTTCTTTTCTTACCACTTCTTTCATTAGGGGCGTCGTTGAGGATCACGAACTGGTTTGGCATCTTCTTCCAAATTTATTTTATGTTGACATAGAGTGGACTAATGCCCTTAAGATCACCAAGAGTATATCCAATAGCAGCACGGTGCTTCTTCAGAGTTTTTAATAATCTTTCTTCTTCATGCTCTGAAAGGTTAGCACTAATAATAACAGGATATATCTTCTTTTCATCAAGATAAGCATATTTAAGATTATCAGGCAATGGTTTAAGCTCAAACACGGGATCACCCTTGGGTGGAGGAGGATCCCCTAGGATTTCAACAGGCAAATTGTGTTTCAGAATAGGTTCCTGTTTAAAGAATATTTCATCTATTTCCCTTCTTTCATTCATAAACATATCATTTTCATGGTCTAGCAAATAATGTTCTAGAGGATCGCTAGGAGGTACAGCAATAGAAGAAAGACCAATAATTTCATCCTTACTAGGCAATTCTTCTTCATGATGTTGTCTACCAAATTTAGACAAATAAAACTCATGAATCATATCATCCAAGCCAACAGTAACAACATTCTTTTCGCAATCTATCTTAGCATTGACAGTATTCAAGAAGGGTCTACCAAATATGATGGGACAAAAGCTATCTTGTGGGGAACCAAGAACAAGAAAATCAGCAGGATATTTAGTTTTCCACACAAGACTTCAACATCTCTAACAATTCCCACTTGCTGATATAGTATCTCTATTGGCAAGTTTAATTGTGACATCAATATCTTCTATCTCAGCAGGTGCAATTTCATGCTTAATTTCTTCATATAAGGTAATAGGTATAACACTAGCACTAGCACCCATATCACATAAGCCATGATAACAATGATCTCCTATTTTAACAGAAATAATAGGCACGCCTACCATAGGTCTATGTTTATCTTTAGCACAGGGTTTAACAATTCTAGCAGTTTCACCGTAGAATTGAATAACATGCCCATGAATATTATCAGCCAAGAGATCTTTAACAATAGCAATATTAGGTTCAACTTTAACTTGCTCAGGAGGTGTATAAGTTCAAATATTGCTTTTACAAACCAAAGTTGAAGCTTTAGCATGATCCTTTATTCTAACAGGCAAAGGTGGTTTCTCAACATAAGAAGTAGGAACAATAGGATCATTATAAGTGACAATCTTTTCTTCAACTTTAATAGGTGCAGCTACTTTTACTTCTATGGGAGGATGATATTTAAACCACTTCTCCTTGGGAGATCAACATAAGTAGCAAAAGATTCACGAGAAAGAAGCTACTATCTCGAGTCAAGTCCATATTTAGTGCTAAACTTACGGAAAATATCGGTATCCATAAAAGATTTAACACAATCAAACTTAGGTGTCATACCTGACTCCTTACCTTCGTCGAGATCCCAATCTTCAGAGTTGCATTTAATTCTATCCAATAAATCCCATTTAAATTCAATAGTCTTCATCATAAAAGAGCCAGCGCAAGAAGTATCGAGCATGGTGCGATTGTTTTCAGAAAGTTGAGCATAAAGATTTTGAATAGTTGTTTCTCTCGGGAGCTCATGATTGGGGCATGAATATAACATTGATTTAAGCCTCCCCCAAGCTTGAGCGATGCTTTCTCCTTCGCGAGGCCAAAAATTATATATATAAATGCGATCACGATGAACAAGATGCATAGGATAATACTTTTGATGAAATTCCAATTTCAATCTTCTATAGTTCCATGATCTCGTATCATCACATAGCCTATACCATGTTAATGCATCTCCTTCAAAGATAAAGGAAGACCTTCTTCTTGACAACATCATCGGGTATGCTGCAAGCTTAAATAATCCACAAACATCATCCACATATATTAGGTGCTCATCGGGATGCTTGGTTCCATCTCTGTAAAAGAATTAGCTAGCAGTTTTCCATCATACCGAAGGAACTTCAAAGGAACATTTTCATTTTAGTAGGTTCAGTAGGTTGAGGAGCAATTCTTTGCTCTCTTGGTCGAGGTGAAGATACCCGAACAAGCCCCTCGGAGGATTACTTTCCATAGTAACAAGTGATAGTAAATTTCAGCACACTATATAAATTTTTCCTTACCAAATTCCACCTACCAAAGGCGCTTCACTCCCAAGCAATGGCGCCAGAAAAGAGTTTTGATGACCCACAAGTATAGGGGATCTATCGTAGTCCTTTCGATAAGTAAGAGTGTCGAACCCAACGAGGAGTAGAAGGAAATGATAAGCGGTTTTCAGCAAGGTATTCTCTGCAAGTAATGAAATAAATGGTAACAGATAGTTTTGTGATAGGATAATTTGTAACGAGCAACAAGTAACAAAAGTAAATAAAGTGAAGCAAGGTGGCCCAATCCTTTTTGTAGCAAAGGACAAGCCTGGACAAACTCTTATAATAGGAAAAGCGCTCCCGAGGACACATGGGAATATCGTCAAGCTAGTTTTCATCACGTTCATATGATTCGCGTTCGGTACTTTGATAATTTGATATGTGGGTGGACCGGTGCTTGGGTGCTGTTCTTACTTGAACAAGCATCCCACTTATGATTAACCTCTATTGCAAGCATCCATAACTACAACAAAAGTATTAAGGTAAACCTAACCATAGCATGAAACATGTGGATCCAAATCAGCCCTTACGAAACAGCGCATAAACTAGGGTTTAAGCACATCACTCTAGCAACCCATCATCTACTTATTACTTCCCAATGCCTTCTTCTAGGCCCAAATAATGGTGAAGTGTTATGTAATCGACGTTCACATAACACCACTAGAGGCTAGACGACATACATCTCATCAAAATATCAAACGAATACCAAATTCACATGACTACTAATAGCAAGACTTCTCCCGTGTCCTCAGGAACAAACGTAACTACTCACAAAGCATATTCATGTTCATAATCAGAGGGATATTAATATGCATAATGGATCTGAACATATGATCTTCCACCAAATAAACCAACTAGCATCAACTACAAGGAGTAATCAACACTACTAGCAACCTACTAGCACCAATCCCGGACTTGGAGACAAGAATTGGATACAAGAGATGAACTAGGGTTTTGAGATAAGATGGTGCTGGTGAAGATGTTGATGGAGATTGCCCTCTCCGATGAGAGGCGTTGGTGATGCGATGGCGATGATTTCCCCCTCACGGAGAGAGTGTCCCCGCGCGAACAGCTCTGCGGAGCCCTAGATTAGTTCCGCCAAGGTTCCGCCTCGTGGCGTGAGTCTCGTCGAAAGGTTGCTTATTATTTTTCCTCATTGAAAGACCTCATATAGAAGAAGATGGGCATCGGAGAGCCAGCAGGGGGCCACGAGGTGAGAAGCGCCCCCACCCTCGTGGATAGGTGGGCCCCCTCGGTGAACTTCTTCCATTGGATATTTTTATATTTTCCAAAAATGACTTTCGTGGAGTTTGGGACTTTTGGAGTTGTGTGAGAATAAGTCTCTAATATTTGCTTCTTTTCGACCGAATTCCGGCTGCTGACATTCTCCTCCTTATGTAAACCTTGTAAAATAAGAGAATAGCCATAAGTATTGTGACATAATGCATAATAACAGCCCATAATGCAATAAATATCGATATAAAAGCATGATGCAAAATGGACGTATCATGCAGCAACGAGGATAATCCTCAGATCACGGATCCAGTCCGCATCATTGCTACTATCATCTTTCAACTTAGTTTTCTCTAGGAACATATCAAAAATAAAACAGGGGAGCTATACGTGAGCTATTGATCTACAACATAGATATGCAAATACTATCAGGACTAAGTTCATGATAAATTAAGTTCAATTAATCATATTACTTAAGAACTCCCACTTAGATAGACATCCCTCTAGTC
Source organism: Aegilops longissima (assembly GCA_021605205.1). Taxonomy (NCBI): domain Eukaryota; kingdom Viridiplantae; phylum Streptophyta; class Magnoliopsida; order Poales; family Poaceae; genus Aegilops; species Aegilops longissima. Next base: position 51,307 of record JAHIAM010006876.1, read on the forward strand.
ATCTAAATGATCACGTGATCCATATCAACTAAACCATGTCCAATCATCACGTGAGATGGAGTAGTTTCCAATGGTGAACATCTCTATGTTGATCATATCTACTATATGATTCACATTCGACCTTTCGGTCTAAGTGTTCCAAGGCCATATCTGCATATGCTAGGCTCGTCAAGTTTAACCCGAGTATTCTGCACGTGCAAAACTGGCTTGCACACGTTGTATGTGAACATAGAGCTTCTCACACCTGATCATCACATGGTGTCTTGGCACGATGAAGCTGTGTAGCAGTGCATACTCGGAGAGAACACTTATACCTTGAAATTTAGTGAGGGATCATCTTATAATGCTACCGCCATACTAAGCAAAATAAGATGCATAAAAGATAAACATCACATGCAATCAAAATATGTGACATGATATGGTCATCATCATCTTGTGCCTATGATCTCCATATCCAAAGCACCGTCATGATCTCCATCGCCACCGGCTTGACACCTTGATCTCCATCGTAGCGTCGTTGTCATCTCGCCAACTATTGCTTCTACAACTATCGCTACCGCATAGTGATAAAGTAAAGCAATTACATGGCGATTGCATTTCATATAATAAAGCGACAACCATAAGGCTCCTGCCAGTTGTCGATAACTTTTACAAAACATGATCATCGCATACAACAATTTATATCTCATCACGTCTTGACCATATCACATCACAACATACCATACAAAAACAAGTTAGACATCCTCTACTTTGTTGTCGCAAGTTTTACGTGGCTACTACGGGCTTCTAGCAAGAACCGTTCTTACCTACGCATCAAAACCACAATGATTTTTCGCCAAATGTGTTGTTTTAACCTTCAACAAGGATCGGCCGTAGTCAAACTCGATTCAACAAAAGTTGGAGAAATAGACACCTTGACCACGTGTGTGAAACACGTCGGTAGGACGGTCTCATGAGCGTGTTCATGTAATGTTAGTCGGGCTTCTTCATCCAACAATATCGCCGAATCAAAGTAAGACGTTAGTGGTAAGCAGTATGACTATTATCGCCCACAACCCTTTGTGTTCTACTCGTGCATATCATCTCGCATAGACCTGGCTCGGATGCCACTATTGGGGAGCGTGGCATGCAATTTCAAAAAATTCCTACGATCACGTAAGATCTATCTAGGAGATGCATAGCGAGAGGGAAGTGTGTCGGTACCCTCATAGACCGAAAGCGGAAGTGTTAGGTTACAGCGGTTGATGTAGTCGAACCTCTTCACGATCAACGATCTTAGTACCAAATGTCGGCACCTCCGAGTTACGCACACGTTCAGCTCGATGGCGTCCCTCGAACTCTTGATCCGATGAAGGTCGAGGGAGAGTTTCGTCGGCACAACCGTGTGGTGGCGGTGATGGTAATGTGATCGCGTGGGGCTTTGCCTAACCACTCTGACGCTATGACCGGAGGAGCAAACTGTGGAGAGAGGCGCCACACGACTTGGAACAATTGTTGTGTCTCAAGGGTGCCTCTTTGTAGCGCCCCGATTTAATCGTACACTAATCATGCCGCAAATGTATGCGATCAAGATCGAGACTCACGGGAAGATACCACAACACAACTCTACAAATAAAATAAGTCATACAAGCATCATAATACAAGCCGAGGGCCTCGAGGGCTCGAATACAAGTGCTCGATCATAGGCGAGTCGTGGAAGCAACAATATCTGATCTGGACATAAGTTAAACAAGGTGCCATAAGATGGCTAGCACAAAGCGGGATCTGGTCGAAGAGAGCAGGCCTCCTGCAGGATCCTCCTAGGTTACTCTGAGTGCGTCATCGGCGGGCTGCTGCGTAGTAGTAGGCACCTCCGAGTAGTAGTAAATGCGTGGCGGTGGCGTCGCTCACAGGCTCCATCGTGCAGTTGCAGCAATCGAGTAGAGATAGGGAAAAGGGGAACAAGGCAACCGTGAGTACTCATCAAAGTACTACAAAGCAAGGAACTACACTACATATGCATGGATATGTGTAAAGGCCATATCGGTGGACTGAGCTGCGAGAATGCTAGAATAAGAGGGGATAGCTAGTCTTAGAAGACTAAACCACGGACACTGTCTTGCAGCAGGTAGGAGGGGCGATCTGAAGTCCTCAAGTAACATCATATAGCAATAATCCTACCGGCAATCCCTGCTCATAACCACGGCGAGGCGACCATCGGTTATGTCGGCACTTGGAAGGTGTGTTTTATCAAGTATCCGGTTCTAGTTGTCATAAGCTCAAGGTACAACTCCAAGTCGTCCTGTTACCGAAGATCACGGCTATCCGAATAGATTAACTTCCTGCGGTGCACCATCTTACCCGCACGCTTGATCCCATTTGGCGGACACACTTTCTGGGTCATGCCCGGCGCGGAAGATCAACACGTCGCAGCCCACCTAGGCACTGTGAGAGAGGCCAACCGCGGTCTAAACCTAAGCGGCGCGAAGTGCAGGCCATCATACGAGCACACACACTGCGTTGCGTCTGTGACGAAGCAGACCTAGCCTAGCGAGCGTTCGATCCAATCGGCGGCGCGCGCTCGTCGTGACGTCTGAAATGCCGGTGATACCACGGCGCGGGATACCCATAACTACTCCAGCGTAGATGGTTAGTGCGTATAAGCTCGTAGCCAACTCGGATCAAATACCAAGACCTCGTTAAGCGTGTTAAGTATCCATGACGCCCGAGCAGGGCCAGGCCACCTCTCTCTCTGGCGGTCTCAACCTGCCTGTTGCTCCGCCATAAAGTAACGATCGGGGGCCGTCGGGAACCCAGGCCCACCTCTACAGGGATGGAGCCACCGTCCTTTCGGCCCCATCTCCGAGCAGTACCACGGGTAATGTAATAGTGTAAAGTATATAGTATATGCCGTGATCACCTCCCGAAGTGATCACAGCCCGATAGTATAGCATGGCGAGACGGACAAGAATGTAGGGCCACGGATGAAAGTACTAGCATCCTATACTAAGCATATAGGATTGCGGGTAAGGTAACAATGATAGTAACAAGGGCAGGCTATGCAGCGGTATAGGATTAGCGAAAGCGGTAACATGCTACACTACTCTAATGCAAGCAACATAGAGAAAGTAGGCGATATCGGTGATCAAAGGGGGCTTGCTGGTTGCTCTGGCAAGAGAGAGGTCGTCGGTGTCGTGATCGATCACGAGGACATCCGCATCGGTCTCGAGGTCTCTAGGAGGAAGAGGGAAAAGCAGTAAATACATAGCAGGCAAGTGCATAACGGGACAATGAGCGAGCTAGGCGTGTTCTAACTTGGCGCTAAGCGATCTGCGTGAAGAAACATCAGGAAAGTTTTCCCGTTCGAGACGTCTGTCGAACGAGATGAACCGGAGAGGAAAGTTTGCAGGTTCGATAGGTTAGGGGTGTGTGGCGAGACGAGCGGACTGCGTATCGGAATCGTCTCGTCGTTACGAGCAACTTTCATGTACAAAGTTTTGTCATCGAATTCTGGATTAAAAGATATGATTTATTAAAGTTTAAACAATATTCTGAAATTATTATTAATTCGAATTAAAAGGTGAAATTACTATGTGCACCCAGCGAGTGCACTGCAGCAGAACCACCAGAGGTGACGATGGACCCGTTGACCAGGTCAGCTGTTGACGATTATTTGGTCAACTAGGAAGGACCCACATGTGGGTTTATTAATCTTGACTAATGGACTCATTAGGTAATTAGCGAGTTAATTAACGGTAATAATTAAGTTAACTAAACATGATTAATTAATTAATTAATTAATTAATTTTATTATTTTATTTTAAAATCCTTTTTTTGTTTTGGGCGTGGGGCTAGCGTCATAGGCCCTTGAACCTAGCGGATCAGGCGGCGGCGGGGCAGAGGCGCCCGAATGGGGCGACAGGCGTCTGGAGGCGAACCAGTTGGTGGCCGAGGCGGAGAGCGCCGGCCTAGCTGAGGAGGCAGCGAGGCGGCAGGAGGCGGAGGCGAGTCGAGGTAGGCAGGGCTGGTGGCGGGGGCGTCGCGTCTTGAGCCGCCGAGGCGATATGCAAGCAGCAGCAGCATAGCGAGACCACAGCGACCACGAGCCCCTCGGGAGCTCGGGCGAGGCAGCGGGGCAACCTCTGACAGCAGGAGGAAAATAGAGAAAGCGGAGGAGGGGGCCTCACAGTGAGTAGCGGAGGTCCATGAGCTCGAGGTCGCGGCTGGTCGGAGAGGTGGCCGGCAGTGTGGCTGGCGATGGCGGTCGGGCGAGGCGTCCGACCTCGGCGAGTTCATGAGCAGTGAGTGGCGAGCTGAGGCGGGACGGCAGTGCAGCTTTCGAAGGAGGCGCGTCACGAGAGGCGGCAGGCGGTGGCGATCCGGCGAGGCGGTGAGTGGCTCGGCGGCGTCGGCAGCTTCCGGTGAGGGAATGAGGAAGGCGGCGGAGCGAAGCAGAGGCGGCCTCCGGCGTCAGGCGGCAGGCATTTGGGGAGGCGAGGCGCCCGTGAGGCAGGCGGCGCCGTCCGTGACAGAAGCGAATGGATGGTGGCGGGGTTGAGCGCCGTTTTCCCGATCGGATCGGGGACGAGAGAGTCATGGGGGGTAGTGGGGTGGCTCCGCTAGGGTTTGGGAGGGTGGGTTAGTAGGCTGGGGTGGGCCGGCTGGCTAGCCAGAGGCCAGTGGGCGAGGCCAGTGGGAGGTCTCTCTCCTTTTCTTCCTTCTTTTTGTTTCTTTTCATTTTATTTTATTTAGCTCTGTTTTCTATTAAACATAAAACTAAATGAGTTTTATTAGATATGAGACTTGTCACATAAATCAAGCACATTATTTCTAAGAGTCACAAAAGTTTAAGGGCAGTAGTTGCCCAACTATTTTAGAAATTTAAGAGGCCAATTTTAAATGTTCTTTGGAGCACTAAATAATTTCGAGGGCACTTCGAAATCCAAAGAGTTGGTTCCAACATGACAAATTTTCACAGGATTATTTTCCACACCTTGAACATTTTAGTTTTCATATTTGAGCAGTTTGAATTTTGACTTTAATTTGACTTTGAGATGCAGGTTGGATTAGAATGGCTGAGATTACTTGATAACAATGATGACAAGGCATCATTAAAGGGGATTACTGTAGCATGATTCTCGGGGTGTTACAAATCTCCTCCACTACAAGAAATCTAGTCCGAGATTTAAGGCGGAAGTAAGGGAAAGTTAAGTTACGATATTCGCGGATCTTCTCGAAGAAGTTAATTCCTTTCGTTGATGTCTTCAAACCTATATCCCGATGCATCGGGATAAACTTGTCACCATTTCTTGGGAACTCCATCGTACTTACGAATAGGTAAGGGTAGCTCTAGAATGCAAGGATGTTATAAGGAAAATCATCAGGGGTATCCCAAGAATGAACTTATGAGTATCTCTCGAGTTGAACAAAAGACACATCGAGAGCAAAGTAAGGCAGTCACGATAAGAAGTTTCAAGCGGATAGGCAATCGTTCATTGCACGAAGCGAGAGTCTTGAAAAGGTTGAACAGCGGGAATAAGTATTGCGTCCGATGCAGAATAGATCCACGGGCAAGTGGCCGTGAATTACCTACAAAGTCAAGCGTGAGAATAACCCGGCAGCGAGGGGTGTACAGGAGAGTCAGTTTTCGATCTGTGAAGCGTAGGTTATGGGCCCACCATGTGGTTAAAAGTAGAAGGTTGGTGACATCTTGCACGATCATGTCGCATAAGGCATGTCGGAGGAGAAGTCGAGGTCATGTCGGCAACAACATAGGTACCAAGGCGAGGGGCGAAGAGAACCATTTTCACCTTTCGTTGAGCGAGGCGGACCAATAGGCAAGGTTCTCGTCCGCCGGTGGTTACGGAATGTCACCAACAATAGTAATAGGGTCTTACTTACGAGAATGGTACAGCGAGGTGCTTACCTAGCGGGGATTATCTTTGCTTAGATTATACATATCACAAGGATGGTCAAACAGACCCATGTAAAGGAAAATGTGATCATTAGGTTAAGCAGAACAATGGAAAGGAAAATGTGTTTAAACACATATTTGAGGTATATCCTCCCCAAGGATAAGCGAGCATGATATCCATGACGAGGATATAATGTAGAAAACCCTTTAGGTAAGGGAGAGAAATTTCATGACATTACCCATACAGCGGTGTTGGATAATTGAGCAAGAAACATTTAGCATTGGGCTTGAATGTTCTTGTTGAAAATCAAGTATCACAGACATGCTTGAGATAGCATTGACATGGTCTTGGTGAAGATCAGACTTTGGAATCACGAAGGATTCATCGAGAATAACTTGTAGAATAAGTCTTACAATTTCCTCATGGATGAGCGGATAACCTTCTTTGAAAAAACTATAATGATAGGTCCTCCGGCCGGGGAGGGGGTGCTAGGCATGACATCATACTACCGGGTCATCAAAGGATCAACATCATAACTCTTGGAAAGTTGTCCCAACCATCATAGCTGACCGAGTTTCAGATCCGATTGGTGTCAGGATACCTCAGACTTAGGATACGAGAAGAAAAGGTGCAACGCAAATTGACGAGATGCCATTGTAAGTTTTCGGAAATGAACTATAAGTGATTTCCGTTAACAAGAGTCCTTCATTAACCCAAGGAGAGGACAAGGAGGTGTACGGTGAACTCCACGGCAATTCACGAGATTCCCAAAGATGGACTTCCACAATTAAGTGAACCAGGAGATAACATTTGTCGGATCAATTGATATAAGGAAGTATGCTAGAAACATACACAAGTAAACATTGGTTGAAAGGTGCGCCCGATGGGTTGGGTTGCACGACCAATGTCAGAATGGTGATTCAATAATCGATAGTCTAAGAATTTCGCATCAAAGCAAGAGGCTTGCTAGAAGGGCAGAATCCAAACATCACCGTTCACTTGTTGGTACACGGTTGGAAGCAACACGGGGACCAAGAAAGAATAGTGATGGTGAGAAGCATCTCAATACCAAGAATTTCTTAAGAGGTGGAGCAGTCCTCACAACATCCTTGATATTAACAGATGGTAATACTCCAAGGTAAAGAAGAACAAATCTTTGGATAGCAGGGATCTCAAGGTTTACACAAAACACGAACAACTTGTGTTGAGCGGAGGGCAATAATGTGGTCGATGAGCGAGGAATCATCGAGGGAAGGATGGTATTACCCATCATAAATTCAATTGATATCTGGATGAGCTCGGAAGGTTGATGATCCGACACCTTTGTCGCGAGAGTTCATGAAGATGTAATCGATCGTGACGACATCAAGTCAAAGTAGTGATGAAGCGAAAGGTTATTGGAACCAAAGTGCGACACAAACTCGAAACCAAGCTTGTTGTTCAAGCGAAATGATATGTCGATGAGGATCGGCGTAAGGTTAGTTCCTCGTCGAAAATTGTGCTCCGTGAAGAAGGAGCGGGTAGTGCGATTAAAATCATCCGACATCGATATAGCCAAACAGGCTAGGAATGGCGTGATCGGTACAAACTTCGTACTTTTAGGAGCTTCTTGAAGAGTTGTTGAACCGTAGTGCGGACTCGGTTCGATTATCGGTGCCCTTGAGTGTATAATAACTCGAGCCGTGAAAAATTGGAATCGGTGGGAAGGTAGTACTTGAGGAAGAACTCATGAGAAGTTATGCGTTCCATGATAATCTCGAGATACCGGGGGTAATACCGACACAAGATCAAAGTAAAGGTTGGGTGATGTATTGATCCATGGGAGACAATTGTTTAAACTTGCGGGAAATGATATTTAAAAAGAGAACATGGTGGAACCATGATTGCAAAAGGCGAGATCGGATATAAGAGGAACTTATACCAAAGGAATAATTAATTTAAGAGAAGCTTTAATGATAAGATCTACATCGTGTCCATGGGCATGAGCAGCAAGGTTCAAGGTCGACTCCACTTTTCAATGCATACCCTTTCATTCACTTCTCGTTTTCGATGAAGTTATAGCGTTGAAATTTTATCGGCAAATACGGAAGAGTATGACTCGTGAAAACTTTCGAGTTCACACATATTAAGGAGGGCATAGGTTCAACCCACCAAGGCATCTTAGGAACGTATACCATCAACTCTAGGGGTAAATAACTCAAGCTCAGAGGTAGAGCATGGTTGACAAAGCAGAGGATACAATTTACCAAAGGCATTATGTATCGGGGAAGGTCTCACAAAGTTATTGAATATGAAGGATCTTTGTGGATAAAATCCAACAATGGACTGATGGCCCACAAAGTGCAGCGTGAGCATCGATACTTAACTAGAGGAAGAAGAATGCAAGGAGATCAGATTATAGAAACAATGACTAACTCAATTGTCAAATGCAAAGGAATTATGATTTCCAAATCAAGGGATCGAAGCAATGCTCGATTTAGGGGTGGATAAGTTGAATAGCCTTAGGGTACAATCAGCGGCAATTGGATTGATCGAGAACCAATTCCGATTACAAGAATGGCAGCTCAGCCGGAAAGGTAATTTATAAGAATCAATGATGATTGCGGGTGATTATGAAACATATTGAGTCAACAGACTCAAAATGATAATGACAAGGGATGTCAATTATGACTACGAGACTTATGGGATTAACCATAATGCAAGCAAGCAAAAATTTCAAGAGCCAAAGGCTCTAGAGGATTCTCGGAAGATCGAATAGTATTTTGAAGAATTTTGTGTAACACATGAACAAGAGGGATGGCGGATACTCGACAAGTGCAGTATTTATTTGAGGGTATTCATGTAGTAAGGCTGCTAGGCGGTAGGCACAAAGTATTCTCGGAACAATAGAAAACTTGAGGTATCTTGTAATAACAAGATCAATGGGGATGACCATAGGAATGGCAAGTGTAAGTAGTTATCCATTGGATTTATCGGTGGTCGGGAATAGCAAAAGTGATGGGCACAAAGTCTCGAGAGAACATCGGAGAGTATCTTGGAATCTTGATTAGCGGGCGATCATCTGAAGTGAGGGGCTCTCGGGAGAAGTACTCGCGAGATCCTAAAGTTAGTTTTGTTTTAGCAAAATCGTTTAACCCGAATAGAAGAGTTGAGAATCGGAGTAAAGATCGAGGGTAAAAGATCCTAATACCACCCAATGGCGATGTGTGCCCATAAGACACACAGCCATGTTAGTAAAAGTTTTGCAATGTCTAGACTGGACTTGGCCAAGGAGTTGGAAGGGGATTCCTACAGGCGATCGGCTCGATACCAACTTGGCGCCCCGATTTAATCGTACACTAATCATGCACGCAAATGTATGCGATCAAGATCGAGACTCACGGGAAGATACCACAACACAACTCTACAAATAAAATAAGTCATACAAGCATCATAATACAAGCCGGGGCCTCGAGGGCTCGAATACAAGTGCTCGATCATAGGCGAGTCGTGGAAGCAACAATATCTGAGTATAGACATAAGTTAAACAAGGTGCCATAAGATGGCTAGCACAAAGCTGGGATCTGGATCGAAGAGAGCAGGCCTCTGCAGGATCCTCCTAGGTTACTCTGAGTAAATCGTCGTGTGAGCTGCTGCGTAGTAGTAAGCACCTCCCGAGTAGTAGTAAATGCGTGGCGGTGGCGTCAGCTCTGGGCTCCATCGTGCAGTTGCGACAATCGAGTAGAGATAGGGAAAAGGGGAACAAGGCAACCGTGAGTACTCATCCAAAGTACTGCAAAGCAAGAACTACACTACATATGCATGGATATATGTGTAAAGGCCATATCGGTGGACTGAGCTGCGAGAATGCTAGAATAAGAGGGGATAGCTAGTCTTATGAAGACTAAACTTACGGACACTGTCTTACAGCAGGTAGGAGGGGACGATCTGAAGTCCTCAAGTAACATCATATAGCAATAATCCTACCCGGCAATCCCTGCTCATAACCACAGCGAGGCGACCACGGTTATGTCGGCACTTGGAAGGTGTGTTTTATCAAGTATCCGGTTCTAGTTGTCATAAGCTCAAGGTACAACTCCAAGTCGTCACATTACCGAAGATCACAGCTATCCGAATAGATTAACTTCCCTGCGGTGCACCATCTTACCCGCCGCTTGTCCCATTTGGCGGGACACACTTTCTGGGTCATGCCGGCGCGGAAGATCAACACGTCGCAGCCCACCTAGGCTGTGAGAGAGGCCAACCGCGGTCTAAACCTAGGCGAGAGTGCAGGCCCATCGCCACGAGCACACACACTGCGTTCGCGTCTGTGGCGGAGCAGACCTAGCCTAGCGGCGTTCAGTCAATCCGGCCTTGCGCCGCTCGTCGTGACGTCTGAAGTGCCGGTGATACCACGGCGGGATACCCATAACTACTCCAGCGTAGATGGTTGGTCGTATAATCTAAGTAGCCAACTCAGATCAAATACCAAGACCTCGTTAAGCGTGTTAAGTATCCATGAGCGCCGAGCAGGGCCAGGCCCACCTCTCTCCTAAGCGGTCTCAACCTGCCTGTCGCTCCGCCATAAAGTAACATCGGGGCCGTGGGAACCCAGGCCCACCTCTACGGGATGGAGCCACCCGTCCTTTCGGCCCCATCTCGAGCAGTACCACGGGTAATGTAATAGTGTAAAGTATATAGTATATGCCCGTGATCACCTCCGAAGTGATCACAGCCCGATAATATAGCATGGCGAGACGGACAAGAATGTAGGGCCACGAGATGAAAGTACTAGCATCCTATACTAAGCATATAGGATTGCGGTAAAGTAACTTGATAGTAACAAGGACGAGCTATGCAGCGGTATAGGATTAGCGAAAGCGGTAACATGCTACACTACTCTAATGCAAGCAGCATAGAGAAGAGTAAGCGATATCAGTGATCAAGGGGGCTTGCTGGTTGCTACGGCAAGAGAGAAGTCGTCGGTGTCGTAGTCGATCACGAGGACATCCGCATCGGTCTCGGGGTCTCTGGGAGGAAGAGGGGAAAAACGATAAATACATAGCGAGCAAGTGCATAACAGGACAACGAGCGAGCTAGGCGTGTTCTAGCATGGCGCTAAGCGATACCGGCGAAGAAACATCAGGAAAGTTTTCCCGTTTAGAGACGTCTGTCGAACAGATGAACGGAGAGGAAAGTTTGCAGGTTCGATAGGTTAGGGGTGTGTGGCGGACGAACGGACTGCGTATCCGGAATCGTCTCGTCGTTCTGAGCAACTTTCATGTACAAAGTTTTGTCATCCGAGTTCACGGTTAAAAGATATGATTTATTAAAGTTTAAACAATATTCGAAATTATTATTAATTCGAATTAAAAGGTGAAATTGCTATGTGCACCCGCGAGTGCACACAGCAGAGACCACAGAAGTGACAGTGGACCCGTTGACCAGGTCAGCTGTTGACGATTATTGGTCAACTAGGAAGGGACCACATGTCGATTTCTGTTAATCTTGACTAATGGACTCATTAGGTAATTAGCAGAGTTAATTATGATAATAATTAAGTTAACTAAACATGATTAATTAATTAATTAATTAATTTTATTATTTTATTTTAAAATCCTTTTTTTTTTTTTGGGCGTGGGGCTAGCGTCATAGGCCCATGAACCCTAGCGGATCGAGGCGGCAGCCAGGCGAGGCGCCGAATGGGGCGACAGGCGTCTGGAGGCGAACCCAGTTGGTTGCTGGCGGCGGAAGGCGCCCGGCCATAGCCAGGGAGGCAGCAGGCGGCCAGGAGGCGGGGGTCGGGAGTAGGCAGGGGCTGGTGGCGGGGCGTCGCGTCTTGAGGCGCCGAGGCGATGTAAGCCTGGCAGCGGCGGCATAGCGAGGCACGGCGACAGCGAGCCTCGGGAGCTCAGACGAGGCAGCGGGGCAACCTCTGGCTGCAGGAGGAAAATAAGCGGGGGAAAGCGGAGGAGGGCCTCACACAGTGAGTGTGGAGTCCATGAGCTCGAAGTCATGGTGGTCGGAGGTGGTGGCGGCAATGGCGCCAGCGATAAGCGATCGAGGCGAGGCGTCCGACCTCGGCGGAGTTCATGACAGCGATGGCGAAGCTGGCGGGACGGCGGTGCGGCTTCGAAGGAGGCGGCGTGAGAGGCGGCAGGCGGTGGCGATCCGCGAGCAGTGAGTGGCTCCGTGGCGTCGGCAGCTTCGGTGAGGGATGAGGAAGCGGCGGAGGCGAAGCGAGGCTGACCTCCGGCGTGTGCGGCAGGCATTTGGGGGGCGAGGCGCCCGGCGAGGCCAGGCGGCGCCGTCCGTGACAGGCGAATGGATGGTGGCGGGGTTGAGCGCCGTTTTCCCGATCGGATCGGAGAACGAGGAAGTCATGTGGGGGTAGTGGGGTGGCTCCGCTAGGGTTTGGGAGGGTGGGTTAGTAAGGTGGGGTGGGCGGCTGGCTGTGAGAGGCCAGTGGGCGAGGCCAGTGGGAAGTCTCTCTCCTTTTCTTCCTTCTTTTGTTTCTTTTACATTTTATTTTATTTAGCTCTGTTTTCTATTAAACATAAAACTAAATGAGTTTTATTAGATATGAGACTTGTCACATAAATCAAGCACATTATTTCTAAGAGTCACAAAAGTTTAAGGCAGTAGTTGCCCAACTATTTTAGAAATTTAAGAGGCCAATTTTAAATGTTCTTTGGAGCACTAAATAATTTCGAGGGCACTTTCGAAATCCAAAAGAGGTTGGTTCCAACATGACAAATTTTTCAGGATTATTTTCCACACCTTGAACATTTTAGTTTTCATATTTGAGCAGTTTGAATTTTGACTTTAATTTGACTTTGAGATCTGGGTTGGATTAGAATGGGCGAGATTTAGCAGATAACAATGATGACAAGGCATCATTAAAGGGATTCTTGTAGCATGATTCTCGGGGTGTTACACACCTTACGTATATAAAGGAGGGAGAGGAGGAGGCCGGCCCTAGGGGCGCACCATAAGGAGTCTACTAGGACTCCAGGTCCTAATAAGATTCCCCCCTTCTTTTCCTTCTCATGGAGGAAAGGGGAAAGGAGAGGAGTAGGAGAAGGAAGGGGGTGGCGCCCTTCCTAATCAATTGGCCTCCTCCCTTGTGGGGGACGCACCAGCCCCTTGGGCTGGTTAGCCTCCCTCCTATGGCCCATATGGCCCATATCTTTCCCTGGGGGGTTCCGGTAACCCCTCTGGTACTCCGGTATGTACCCGATACACTCCGGAACCCATCCGGTGTCTGAATACTACCTTCCAATATATCAATCTTTACCTCTCGACCATTTCGAGACTCCTCGTCATGTCCGTGATCTCATCTGGGACTCCGAACAAACTTCGGTCACCAAACACATAACTCATAATACAAATCGTCATCGAGCGTTAGCGTGCGGACCCTACGGAGTTCGAGAACTATGTGAACATGGTGATACACATCTCGGTCAATAACCAATAGCGGAACACGGATGCTCATATTGGTTCCTACATATTCTATGAATATCTTTATTGGTCGAACCGTAATGACAACATCGTCATTCCCTTTGTCATCGGTATGTTACTTGCCGAGATTGATCGTCGGTATCATCATACCTAGTTCAATCTCATTACGGAAAGTCTCTTTACTCGTTCCATAATGCATCACCCATAACTAACTCATTAGTCACATTGCTTGCAAGGCTCATAGTGATGTGCATTCAGAGAGGCCTAGAGATACCTCTCCGATACGGATGACAAATCCTAATCTCGATCTATGCCAACCCAACAAACACCTTCGGACACACATGAAGAGCATCTTTATAATCACCCGATTCGTTGTGACGTTTGATAGCACACAAGGTGTTCCTTCGGTATTTGGGAGTTGCATAATCTCATAGTCAAAGGAATATTTATAAGTCATGAAGAAAGCAATAGCAATAAAATTTAATGATCACTATGCTAAGCTAACGGATGGGTCTTGTCCATCACATCATTCTCTAATGATGTGATCCCGTTCATCAAATGACAACACATGTCTATGGTCAGGAAACTTAACCATCTTTGATTAACGAGCTAGTCAAGTAGAGGCATACAAGGGACACTCTGTTTAGTCTATGTATTCACACATGTACTAACTTTCCGGTTAATACAATTCTAGCATGAATAATAAACATTTATCATGATATAAGGAAATATAAATAACAATTTTATTATTGCCTCTAGGGTATATTTCCTTCAGGAACAACGATGGGGAAGGAACTACGGCTCAGCAGTTGGCGAGATCGCCAGAGAGAAGGAAACCCTACAAGATGAATACGCTATTTGGCGCTTACGCATCACACACGTCCCTTTTCGCTATGTCCTAAGTGGTTCGGCCCATGTTAACCTCACTCTTTCTCCTAGAAGGTTCCCTCTAGTTCTTGGGCTGGTTTCCTTGGTTTTGGCATGTTTTTATTTTTTATTTTTTTAATTTTCGCTCTTTCTTTTTGGTTTTTGTGAACAAATTCCAAAATCATGAACCTTTCTCAAATACATTAAAAAATGAAAATAGTGAAGATTTTCGGATTTCACCATTTTTTTCCAAAGGTAAAAATGACCAGTTTTTCTCCTGATATAGTGGACCAGTAGCCCCTGGCACACGTGCGAGCGAAACAAACATAGAGCGGGAAAAGCGGGGTGGCTCATGTCATGCTAACATCATTCTTTTTTTTAATTTTTTTATTATATTCATATATTAGAACATTAATATAATTAATAAATTTAAAACCATGCATTTTGTAAAATGTTGACATAGCATAAAAATAGTTAGCACAGTTTTAGAAATTGTTGATAACTTGAAGAAAAAGTTCCTGGGAATAAAAAATGTTTCAGTGTTTCAAAAAATGTATACATGATTTTTTTCTAAATGTGTATACAATGTAAAAAATGTGTACTGCAAAAACTGTTAAGTATCAACAAAAAATGTACACTGTGACATTTTTGGAAATATTCCCTCATTTCAAAAATGTTTGTGACATTTAAAATTTTACATACAATGTAAAATAATGTTTGTGTTAGTTAAAAAAGTTATTTCCTAAACAAATGTGTGTCTCGTTTTAAATTAATATTTAGGTGTTTCAAATAATGTCTATGGAAGTTTGAAAAATGTTTATACAGTGTAAATAAAATGCTCACGTACTTTATACAAACGTTTATTTTCATTAAAAACATGTACAGCGTGTATTTGGAAAATGTTTCCGTGTATTCAAAAAAGTGTTCAATGAATTTTCTGAAATATGCATCTTGTATTTGGAAAAAGTCCAATCTATATTAGAAAAATACTTCACGTGTGCACAAAAAATGTACATTTTGTATACCAAGAAAGAAAGAAAACCAAATATAACGAAGAAAAAACCCGATATACACTGATGAATAAAAAAAGGAAACCAAAGAAAACCAAGAAAGAAAGAAAACCAAATATAACGAAGAAAAAACAATCAGAAAACAAAATGAATAAAAAAAGTAAAACCCAATGAAAACTTTTGAAAAACCCCACAAAGAAAACCAAAGTATGGCGAACCTACAACGCAATATGAGCGACAGAGAGCAATCTTGCTAATGGCCCGTGGTCATCGCCCGCAGGTGATTTCGATTAGGAATCGATACGGGCGACATATAGCAATTTCCATCAGTACGAGACATGCATATCTTGATGAAGAAACTATCAGATTTTCTTTTTTTGAGCGGAAACACCCCAACTTTATTACTGCATCAACACATTGTTTACATAATTTGGGGGTGTCCAAAAGCCACAAGTTGCGGCTAGGAGCTAGGTCTGGAGAGTTCTTAGCTATGTTGTGGGCATCTACATTTGAATCTCTACTCCCAAACTTAAACATAAACTCGGTATTTGTTATAAGCATATTTCTAATCTCTGCAATGATCATTGCATTTGCTCCCTACGTCCCTTCTACAATCCCTTTGATCACTGTGGACAAATCACGCAATGATCGCCGGTTTAAGATTCAGGTCATGTGCCAAGCATAAAGCTTCTCCGCACGCAATCGCCTCAACGCAAGCTAGATCAGAGATGCCTTCCATCACAAGGGCATAACCGCCTTGATAGTTGCCTTCATGGTCTCTGAAGAAAGCAGAGTATCCCATGAGATAAAATCAGTGAAATTGGCTCCCTGAACTCTCGTTCCTTTTTATCATAAACTCGCATTCCCGCTAACCAGTCAAAGGACTTTTGATCTTCTCACGCCTCAACTCCTATTCCCGTCTCTGATCTCGACGGAAGATGCATAAATATCGTTCGCATCTGCGCGTTGGCCCATGAGGCTTATGCGTTCAGACCCGTCGTCATCCGTCCACCGACTGGCCCGCTTGCTGGTCGCGCGCGTGGCCCATTGACCTTACTCCGGTGGACCTGTGCTTCCGCTCGCTCTCCTCTCCCGCACCTGCATCTGCATGGCCCTGCCATGATGAACCACACGTGCACCGATTAAAGGGCGAGCTCCTCTTCCTCCTTCTCTTTCGTCTTTAATTCGAACCCCGTCCGCCCCCATGATGGACGCATGAAACCCAACCCAGCACAATGATGCACGAGCGCAGATTTCACCACCCCGCACGCGCGCATAAACTAGCCGGAGCCCGGAGCTAGGCTTTGATTAGGCGCGTGCGTGGTTCGCTCGCACACGCGTGGCGAAACAAGCAGCTAGCCAGCCCCCGCGGGATGTCGGTGAGCGATAACCCGTTGGATGCGTGCCTGGATGATGATCCATTTTATCCGAGTGGCGCCGCTTTCTTTCCGGTTCCGGAGGGCCCTCGCGTGCATGGCGTTATTGGTGTTGGATGATGGCTACGCCCTACTACCATTGTAACCACTTGCAGAAACCGACCGACGGACGGACGGACGGCAACGTCCATTCCATGGTCGTTGCCGCGGCTCTGTCTCGCTATTTTATTTTTAAGTGCAGACCCCCGTGAGACCGCGAGTCCGTGACCCGTAGACGACGGTCGGCCAAGCTTGATTATTGGCATGGTCAGCACGTATCTGGGCGCTGCCGTGTGTCGCAGTGCACCGTGTGGCGCTGCGCGCATTACTAACATTATTAATTAGAGCATTAGATGGCGGACAGACTTTGTCGTCCTCTCTGTTTCCTGAACTATACACAAGAGGCAGGCATACGTGGCTGATTAACTATTCCCTTTAGTATGTTGTTGTGATGTTTCCCTTCACTCATCATGCACGGGACGGGAGAAGCGCGCAGTGGAGTCGAGATGGTAAAACGAGCTCAGTCCGGCCAGCTCTGTCGCCCGTCTGTGCTGTAGGCTGTAAAGTGTCGGCAGGACCAGCACCTGCCGGCAGATAGATAAACGCGCACAGCTGGGCCAACTTCAACTTGGAGGCAGAGCAGCGGCAGAGTCGCTCGCGCGTTTTTCTTTCCTTTCGAAATAACCATAAATCTTGGCGCTTGAGTTTCATATTTAACCCTAAAACTAGGAATTTTTTAACAAATTCTTTTGTTCGCGCCTATTTTTTCACAGCATACTGGATCACCGGTTCGAAACATTTTGATAGCAATACATATGCTTAGGACTCACCTGTACCAGAAGGGTTGGGCGCGCTTTGCTGCGTCATTGTTGTCGTTGGGTTTCTTAAAAACATTACTCACTCTGTTTCAAAATATAAAGTGTATTACTTTTTAAAAAGTCAAATATTTTTAAGTTTGATCAAATTAGTAGAGAAGTATATCAAAATCCATAATACCAAATCGTTATAATTAGATTCATCATGAAATGAATTTCCATATTTTTTTGTTTAATATTATAGATTTTGACATTTTTGCCTCTGAGGAATTTGACTTTTGAAAAAAATGATAGTATTTAGTTTGGCGGGCCGGGGAGATGATGGAGTGTTTTTTTATATAATTCGATGATTTGGTGGGCCTTTCTCGATGTGATTTTGGATTATCGCTAAGAAACTCAGATTTATGTAGGAAAATTTATATGTTGGTACCTGCATGTACTATATTGGTGCTATAGTATCATATGTTGGCGTTTCTTTTTTCTAGGTGGCGGGAGAGTGTGCGGGATTGATACGTTTTTACATCCCGGTTGTTGCTGATTGGTTTGAAAAGTGATTGGCCCGATCAAAATCGTAAACCAAATCCATAGTTGAATACCTCAGTCGAATTGAAGAGTTTCAAAATTAGGGGCGGTGGAGCAGAGTTTCAAAATTAGGGAACAATAGTGAATTAAAATAATTGTATGGAAGAGCTCCTTAAAAAATTGTTGACCCAGTCAAAATTGAGTGACTCGATTTTAAACGGAAGACCTCAATTAATAATTGTATAGTGCAAGAACATGCGGTGCCCCCATGTTTGGTTTTGGTAATTGATGATAATCTCTATGGACTAACGGTTGTCTTGAGTTATATTTGAAGGGTTTGTCCATAGGCTTTTCTTGGAGTCCATTTCTTGGTTTCAAGGAGAGTTTGTGATGACCAAGGTGCTATTAAAGAATTATCCAAAGATTGGTCTTGTAAGTGTTGAGCTTATTGCAAGCATGTCTTGAAGAAGAAGTGTGTGTGATCATTCATGTTTACCTTCAAGACATCATCCAAATGAAGAGAGTTGGAAAGATTCAAGGCTGATCAAGACTAAGTCAAAGAGTGAATCAAGTTGATCAACACACAAAGCGTAGAAGATGTACCGAGAGGGATCATTTGATCACATGGTAAGGTAAGCATTGTACTTTATGCTTTGTGTACTAACCCATGGTCTATGTGAGAGTTCTATGAGGTAATGTAATAGTGTAAAGTATATAGTATATGCCGTGATCACCTCCCGAAGTGATCACAGCCCGATAGTATAGCATGGCGGGAGAGAAGAGAATGTAGGGCCACGGATGAAAGTACTAGCATCCTATACTAAGCATATAGGATTGCGAGGTAAGGTACAAGTTAGTAACAAGGATGAGCTATGCAGCGATATAGGATTAGCGAAAGCGGTAAATGCTACACTACTCTAATGCAAGCAACATAGAGAAGAGTAAGCGATATCCCGGTGATCAAGGGGGCTTGCTGGTTGCTCGGCAAGAGAGAATGCGTCGGTGTCGTGATCGATCAGGGACATCCGCATCGGTCTCGAGGGTCTAGGAGGAAGAGGGGAAGAAACAGTAAATACATAGCAGCAAGTGCATAACAGGACAACAGAGCTAGGCTAGGTGTTCTTTGCGCTAAGCGTCTGCGTGAAGGGAAACATCAGGAAAGTTTTCCCGTTCGAGACGTCTGTCGAAGACGGATGAACCGGGAGAGGAAGTTGCAGGTTCGATGAGTTAGGGGTGTGTGGCGGACGAGAACTGCGTATCGGAATCGTCTCGTCGTTGAGCAACTTTCATGTACAAAGTTTGTCATCCGATTTACGGATTAAAAGATATGATTTATTAAAGTTTAAACAATATTCTGAAATTATTATTAATTCGAATTAAAAGGTGAAGTACTATGTGCACCCAGCGAGTGCACAGGGAGCCACCGAGGTGACAGTGGACCCGTTGACCAGGTCAACTGTTGACCATTATTGGTCAACTAGAAGGAGACCCACATGTCGGTTTACAGTAATCTTGACTAATGGACTCATTAGGTAATTAGCGTTAATTAACTTAATAATTAAGTTAACTAAACATGATTAATTAATTAATTAATTAATTAATTTTATTATTTTATTTTAAAATCCTTTTTTTTGTTTTGGGCGTGGGGCTAGCGTCATAGGCCCTTGAACCTAGCGGATCAGGCGGCGGCGGGTGAGGCGCCGAATGGGGCTGACAGCGTCTGGAGCGAACCAGTTGTTGGCCCGGCCAAAGGCGGAGAGCGCCGGCCTGGCTGAGGAGGCAGCGGGCGGCAGAGGCGGGCGATCGAGGTAGGCAGGGCTGGTGGCCGGGGCGTCGCGTCTTGAGGCCGCGAAGCGGTAACAAGCGGCGGCATAGCGAGCCACAGCGACCACGAGCCCCTCGGGAGCTCGGACGAGCAGCGGGGGCAACCTCTGGCGGCAGGAGGAAAATAGAGAAGCGGAGGAGGCCTCACAGCGAGTAGCGGAGGTCCATGAGCTCGAGGTGCGGCTGGTCGAGAGGTGGCCGACAGCCTGGCTGGCGATGACGGTGGGCGAGGCGTCCGACCTCGGCGGAGTTGAGCAGTGGCGATGGCGAGCTGCGGCCGGACGGCAGTGCAGCTTCGAAGGCGTGCGAGAAGCGGCGGTGGCCGATCCGGCGAGCGGTGAGTAGCTCCAGCGGCGTCGGCAGCTTCCGGTGAGGGAATGAGGAAGCGGCGGAGCGAAGCGAGGCGGCCTCCGGGCGTCGCGGCAGGCATTTGGGGGGCGAGGCGCCCGGCGGGCCAGGCGTCCGTCGGCAGAAAGCGAATGGATGGTGGCCCGGGTTGAGCGCCGTTTTCCCGATCGGATCGGAGACGAGAGTCATGGGGGGTAGTGGGGTGGCTCCGCTAGGGTTTGGGAGGGTGGGTTAGTAGGCTGGGGTGGGCCGGCTGGCTAGCCAGAGCCAGTGGGCGAGGCCCGGTGGGGGAATCTCTCCTTTTCTTCCTTCTTTGTTTCTTTTCTTTTTATTTTATTTAGCTCTGTTTTCTATTAAACATAAAACTAAATGAGTTTTATTAGATATGAGACTTGTCACATAAATCAAGCACATTATTTCTAAGAGTCACAAAAGTTTAAGGCCAGTAGTTGCCCAACTATTTTAGAAATTTAAGAGGCCAATTTTAAATGTTCTTTGGAGCACTAAATAATTTCGAGGCACTTCGAAATCCAAGAGGTTGGTTCCAATGAGCCTAGTTATTGTAGGTTTTGTGCTTGACAAATTAACGCTAGGTTTATTCCGCATTTGTTCAAGCCTAAACCGTAATTTTAAACGCCTATTCACCCCGCCCCTCCGGCGGCGTCCTCGATCTTTCAATTGGTATCGAGCCTCGTTAGCCGGTGTAAAACGGCGGATCTCGGGTAGGGTCCCGAACGTCGGTCTAGGCGGATGGTAACAGGAGGCGAGGACCGATGTATTTACCCGAGTTGGGCCCATCGATGGAGGTAAAACCCTACTCTGCTTGATTAATATTGATGATATGGGTAGTACAAGAGTAGATCTACCACGAGATCGAGAGGCTAAACCCTAGAAGCTAGCCTATGGTATGATTGTTGTTAGTCCCTGGACTAAAACCCTCCGGTTTATATAGGCACCGAAGAGGTTAGGGTTACAGTCGGCTACAATGGTAGGAGATCTACATATCCGTTCGCAAGCTTGCCTTCCATGCCAAGGAAAGTCCCATCGGACAGGGGAAGTCTTCAATCTTGTATCTTCATAGTCCGGAGTCCGGCCAAAGGCTATAGTCCGCTATCCGGACACCCCTAATCGGGACTCCCTCGGTAGCCTAAAGCAGGCTTCAATGGACAGTCGGCGGCATATTGTCTTGACATTGCAAAGCGGGTTCCTCCTCGAATACTTCATAGAAGATTTTGAACACAAGGCGTGTCCGGCTCTGCAAAATAAGTTCCACATACCACCGTAGAGAATAATATTTACACAAGTTCAATCTCTTGGCGTATTCCATGCGTGACATCACACCACGGCCAAGCCTTTATTGAATCGTTTTAATGTCCACCTCAGCGCATTTAGCGAGCGGTTTCCTTAACGCGTCTTGTCAAGCAGAGATCATGTCCCCTTATTCGAGATTCTCATCAATACAGGCGTGGGTAACCCGATCGTGCCGTTGCGCCTCCTCTATCGGCGAGTCCCGAATGGTCACAGGGAGGGCTCACGGTATTCAACCTCTTTATAAAAGACCAAGGCCCGCTCTTTTTCTCGATCTCAATCGAATCCGCCCATCGCTTCAAGTCCCAACACCAAAGCTCCAGATTAGAGCGCGGACCCGATGATGTCGGCTCCGACCTTCAAGGCGGTGGATGCCTTCCTCCGTCCGGAAGAAGGCGTCCTAAAGCTAAGAGATGCAGTATCCCGGAAATCTTGCATGCCTGCCAAGGGCAGGTTATTCCCTCTCCCAAGCCGGTGAAAGCGTGGTGTTGTGTCTCACTTCCGGGCTAGGTTTCCGCGGACCCCTTCGTGAGGGCTCATGTTTTATTACGGGCTGGAATTTCCACGACTTGGATCCGGTCCATCCTCCACATCTCCCGTTCATCGTCGTGCGAAGCCTTCCTCCCATTACCCCTCACTTGGATTGTGGTCAAGACCTTCAAGGTGGAGCGAAGATGATCAAGACAAGAAGTCGGAGGGCTGTTATAAGCAAGAATCGCGGCTTCATGGCCGAAGGCTCTTTTAAGAGGAGCTCATCTATGGCAACAAGATGGTTTTATATCACAGCTCGGGGGCACCAAATGGGTGGCGCCACCTGCCTTCCTCGGGTCCTCCACCGGCTGGCGTCATGGGTCAATAAAGGGCTTGGGGGCCGTCCAGGGCGTGCCCCTGTTGCGAGAGCCGTTGAGACCTCCTAGAGAGATCAATCTGGTCGTATGCGCGGAGTCATGCTGATTAATCGCATCCCCTTCAAATTCGCCCCCTCCCTTTGTGGGAGTTCAATCCGGAGGGACCACGAGCTCTCCAACATTTTATGGGTGCAACGCCGTGGAGATGTACAAAGCTGTTCTTGGATCACAAGCAATGTGTCGGACTTCACCGAGGGCAGTCAAGCTGTCCGGGATGCTCAAGTAAGTAGTCTCGTGCCGGACCGCTATCCATATATTTATCATAGACTTGCCCTTAAAAGAGTTGTCCCTTAAGCGAGTGGATGGCGAAAGCAAAACTGATTAGGTGTCGGCCCCCTCCACGAGACCACACGGATCCGTGTTAACCAAGATCTTGGAGGTTGTGCCTTTAGAAGAAGCGAAGGGGAACAAAAGCTACTGCCTCCATGAAGGAGGTTATCAAGAAAGGAGGATCAAG
This sequence comes from Aegilops longissima, assembly GCA_021605205.1. Classification (NCBI taxonomy): domain Eukaryota; kingdom Viridiplantae; phylum Streptophyta; class Magnoliopsida; order Poales; family Poaceae; genus Aegilops; species Aegilops longissima. The sequence continues at coordinate 74,115 of JAHIAM010006876.1, forward strand.
AATCCCTCCGTCCAAGGGAAGAAGGACCGCCTCTGAAGATCCGGAACCAAGGCCTCAAAGCGCGGGAAGAAATCTTAGCGGGTCCTGCGCGGAAGATGCCCGACCGCATTATTTCCCCAAGGAGATCAGCCCTCCAATGACCGTAAGTAGAGAGGGAGTTTTAAAATAAGAGACATCCCTGTTTATTTCTAAAGATGACGAAATTTTACCTTGTAGTTCGGGTCTCGAGACCTTCTCAGGAGCTTCGTCTTGAGGATCTTCGTCCGGAGATGATGGAAGCGAGCGCCTCCTGCCGTACCACCTAGCGAGGCGGGCGATCCTGAGGTGTCGTCGCGGAGGTTTCTCTGAATCGGCGAGGTGGGCGGTCATGGGCCCCGAGCCCTCCGTGTCGGCCTTGAAAAGGGCCATCGGAGTCGGCACCTCTGGTGCCGGTCGGAGGATTGAAGGTGCTTCGGGGCGAGTGTCTATCTCGAGAGGATCACCGTGCATTGATGGATGCGGTGATTGAAAAAATTTCATCCGGAAGCAGGTTATGCGAGGCCGAGTTCTTGGCAGGTTTTGAAGTCGATGCAATGATGTACCTTTAGGTTCCATATATAAGCTGCCTTGTAGATGGTAGCCCATGAGACTCGGTGCGTTTGTCAAAAGGACAGCGTGCGAGGATCATAATCAGGTTATAATATGCGCCCTTCCTATGTAGGTGGCGGGCGTCCGGTGAATAGCGGACTAATGAATTAGAAACTAAAGGCAACAGCGTGGCGGATGCCGACATCGCGCTTGTCAATAAGCGGCAGCGAGTCTGGGTATCACGGTTTCTCCGGACACCGGTAAGGGAGCTTGATGCCCGTGCCTTACAACATGTATGCTTGATGCGGATGGTGCGCTGCCATGGAGAACCGAGGAGCTTGCCGAGCAGGGCGGCTAGAAAAAGTGATCTTTGCCTTAAAAGGCGAAGAGCTAAAAGCGAACAGGCCTCCTTTGCCAACAAGAAGGAAATGGCTGAGATGGCCGTGAAGTTGAAGAATGCTACCGACCGTGCGAGTTTCTTGAAAAAGAAGGGCGGCGAACAGAGGACTGAAGAAGGCCACCACGAGGCCAAGGATGCTCGCTCTGCGATGAGAGCTATGAAGGAGACTCGTCGGGCGGAGATATCGCGGTGAAAGCCCTTTCTGCTGCGGAGGAAGTTCACGGATCCTAAATATGCTCAGTTGGACCGTCGTGGAGTAGTGAGGATGCTTATCGGACTTGGCAGCGAGTGTCGGAACCGGAACCCGGAGTCGGAAGGATCACGAGATGGAAGAGCTTTTGGTCGCATTCCGTAATCCAGTGTCCACTTCCATTAACCGTCGTTTGGCGAATGGGGTGAATAGGTTGTCCGGACTTGCCATGAAGAATGTCGTGACTCATTTGTGGCGAAAAGGCCGAGCGAAAGTTATTTTGGCTTGGTGCAGCGTTCCTTGTGCGGTGCTGCATATCAAAGCAATGAGGGTCAACATGCATAGAGTGGCGGATGGCTCTTGCCCGTGTCAAGACATCTTGGGGAGATGAAGGCCACCGATGTTGCATCCCAAGATTGGACGAAGCCGAGTACATCGAGCACTATTTTGGGGAAGTTTTTGCGAGCTCGTTTAATGAGAGCGATGCTGAAGGATATTATGCTCGAATAACATGTATTATTGTGAAACAATGTTTTGATGGAATATAAAAGCTTTTTATACTTGTGCCTTCAAAATTAAAATACCTCTGCGGACGTTAATGTATATGTGTATATAACTTGAAAGATGGCGGTCTTTGGCTTACCCGCATAAATGCGTGGGTGTTTCTGAGCGCCTTTTCACATGATCCAACGTCTTGGTCCTACAAAGGAGGTGATAAGCGCAGCAAACTAGGCAACGGACTATAATGCTTTATCACTTTCACTTAGCCATAGGAGTTCGACGGTGGGGCTACTATATAGCCCCTAGGGGCACAGCTCACCCGAATCGAGGCGTATGTGCTGGCGGAAAGCGCCCTTCTCAATCGGGAATTCTAAAGATTCCAGGGTCATCAGTGGTTGACCGGTCTCACGCTGTATCATGCAGTCATTTTTCGGCTTTCTCTCTTGAGGTGCTTTCCTTTGGCGAACAGGGCTGTCGCGATAGTTCTCCGGTGCAGCGTTAGCGATAAAGGGGCGTAAGGCAGCAAAACACGGGCAGGAAAACCCAACATTTGACCAAAGACATGATTGAGCTGATGCATATAAGGCCTAACTCGTCGCGAACACTCCCTAAGATATTCGGTCTTTTATGAAAGCAGGTGGACAATCGCCCATGGTAATAAGCCCCTAGTGTCGGTATCGCGAAATTCGCGTGGCCTATGCCAAACGCGACCTCCTCCTTGGTTATAGCAAGAAACGGGGATGTGTATCAACAAGAGCATGAAAAAGGTTTCGTGGGGTCTTAATCTGAAAAGAATCCTTGCGGCGGGTCCCTCGCGTCTGCTTTGTGTCTCCGTTGTGCCGTATCACGGGCGGGTGTAGCATGATGTTCATCTGTAAAGAGAGGAACTTAGTTGAAAAAGTCGTCGAAAATGTCGTTATATTAAATAAATGAAGTACAATTCAAAAATGAATAAAATTGAGCTTTATGGTCTCTTGTTGCGGAGCCTTATGCAGGGCATGTGTCTAGTAAGCCCTTGTATGTTTCGCGGACTCGTCCAGCCATGTCCGAGGTGCGGCGACCTGTCTAAGTGCTTTTATTGGTGAAGCGGTTTATTGTGTGGCTGTCAAGGCAACGCGATTTTCGGACTCGAGGAACCCTCGATGTTTCCTTTTAGAGATGATGCGCGTGGACCGGGCATTTTAAGTGTAAGAGATGCATAATGCGGTATTGCGTTAAAGCGGAAGCTTGCGTCCCAATAGTGCTTCGATAGCTACTTGTAAATGGGGCGAGTTGGAAGGTTAACTTTTCACGGCGAAGTTGTCGGGTGAGCGAACACCTCTAGCGATGAAACCCGTACAATGGGCATATGGGCTGGCATTACCCTTGAAAGGAAGTGTTGCTATGGCGAAATTTGGTTGGGTCTATCCCCATTTTGCGGATTGTGTCCGATATAGCAGGCTTAGATCCTGCCGCCATCCAAAATTGGAGTCCGAATTATTGGATCTAATATCAAAGCAATCAACCTGCATTCCGTATACTTCTAGAGTAATCCCGATGACCGAAGGTGATTGGTTTTAACAACCGATGGCGGGACTCCTGGGATAGGCCGTATGGGCGTCCTCTATGGCGCCGCTCTATTTTCCCTTTTGTCACCTTGAAGTGAGTTTCTTTTTTAATTTCTTGTGGGAAATTCTTTTGTTTTCGGTGCTCTGCTTTTGGGGTTCGTCATCGTCCTCGCTTGGTGTGTCGAGCCCCTTGTGTTCAGCGTTGAGTTTGCGGACTGCTTGAAGACCAACAATTACGTGGGTATGGTTTGGGCTTCCGGGAGTACTATGGATTTGGCATATCTTGTCCAAGATTTTGTTTAAGTTAGATAGCTCGTCCTGTTATCCTTAAGGGCAGCTTTTTATGGTCTGCGGAGCTTTTGAATCCGGCGCTGCTGTCGTGCTCTTGGGCTGTTTCCCTTGGTCGCGCTGGTCCTTGCTGCGTCGTGGTTTTCCTTCATCCCTAACCCGGATGTACTTGGGTTGCTGGTCTGCATCGTGCCACCAGCTATCCTCTCCGTGCAAAGCGGGTCATGAGGCTTTAATCGGCCATTGTTCTTGGCTTTTCTTGGCGAGGTGTCTGGCGAGCCATTGTCTCGGACATTGTGTTTGAAAGCTGCTAAAGGCTTGAGTCGGACAGTCGACTATTTGGTTCTTTTAGTAAGAATCTGTTTCAAAATTTCGGGCTGACTCTCCGGGTTGTTGAGTTATGTGACTTAAATTCGGCATCCGGAGGTCGGACATAGGTCCTTGAAATTTTGCGAAAAGCATCCTCGAGCTCCTCCCAACTTCAATGGTGTTTCGGAAGGCTTTTAAGCCAATGCCAGGCTGGCCCTTTGAGCTTGAGAGGTAGGTATTTTATGGCGTGGAGATCATCTCCTCTAGCCATGTGTATGTGGAGATGTAATCCTCAATCCGAACTCGAGTGCATTGTTCCGTCGTATGCCTATATGTTTACGGGCTTGAATCCTGGAAATTCATAATCCAGCACCTCATCCGTGAAACATAGGGGTGTCGGCACCCCTATATTTAGGTGTACCGTGATGTTCGGATACTTGATGTGTTGCATTGCTTACTAGAGCTTGCTTTCTTGGCCCGTAGATAGATCTAATGGGCCATCTTTTGATGTGAATCCTGTCGGATCGTGTGCGGCTTGTGTGCGGCGCCATTTGCCGCTCTCTATTTGCCATAGGGTCGTCCATCCGACCGAGTGGCCTCTTTCTTTTGATTGCGGGGCTCTCGGCCTCCTCATCAAATTCAGGTAGTAATTTTAAGCTTTGGGTAGCTCTTAGTTCGTGTTGTCGCCGTATTTGTCTAGGTGTTAGTACTTTGCTCCATCGATTCTGAGTGCATCTTCCGCAGTTTTGAGCGCTTACCTTTTAGGCTACGTGCGATGGCGGCGAGCCTTTGTGGAGGTTCTTCTGCTCCGCAACTTGTCCGTGAGATCGTCGGATTTTATCTTCGCGAGGGCGGGTTGTTTATCCAGATTGTCCTGTTGGACGGTTGCTCGATAACATGTTAAATTCCACGGTTAGCCTGCTCTATGGCTGGATATGTATGGCTGTTGTCTTTGTCGGCGGGACTTTGGCGGCGCTTACGTCGCCGTTTGGCCCTTTCGAGGAATGATCGCCGTGGCGTCCGTTGTTCCTCATCGTCGCTTCCTTTAGGTGTTCCACCATGTATACATCGTGATATGAGGTGGTTCTCCGATCCCTCTAGCTGGTTCATATTCCTCCCTACATCGTCGTCCATACCGTCGATGTCTTGGATCGAATCGAGCATGTCGGTTAAATCATCGGCGGTGGCTCGAAGTGGGTGGTGGGTGGGCTTTGAATTTATTAGTCATCCGCATCCCAACCTTCGACCATAATCCGGCGGGCTCTCGATAAGAGAGAGACTTTAATGAATTCAGGATGTCGCCAAAGGCGAGTCTGAAAGATGTCCGTGGATGAATTCCATGATCGGCATGTCGGATTCGATTGGCGGGAAGGCTCGGAGGCGGAGAGAGTCCGACACCTTGGGTTCTGAGCTTCTCAAGGGCCAGGGGTAGGTGTTGGCTCAATCGCCGTAGATTGCAGCCCCAGTGATCCACCACCCGTCCTCGATCGTATGATCGGCTCGGCTGAAGGTCGGGCGGACAATCGGCCTCAAGACCTGTTCGGTGCGAGCTAGATCATGCCCTCGTGACAATGCGGCGGCGCTTGGCTGTGCTCGAACCGTCAAAGATCAAGTCTCCAGCAGACGTCGGCCGTGTAGTTCAAACTTCAAATCGACCGGTGGCGGGGCCGTAACTCAATCTGCTCCGGATGGCCGAATTGATGGTGGCCGCGAATCTGAAGATCTGTCCGGGAAAGGTCTCACCGGGCCTCGTTGTTGATTATGGGAGGAGCCATCGGGCCTAAAGAGGGCGACAGGAGGAACTCTCAATGAAAGCACCAATGTCGGTGTCAAAACCGGCGGATCTCGGGTAGGGGTCCCGAATGCGTCTAAGCGGATGGTAACAGGAGATGAGGGACACGATGTTTTTACAGGTTGGGCCCTCTCGATGGAGGTAAACCCTACTCCTTCTTGATTAATATTGATGATATGGGTAGTACAAGAGTAGATCTACCACGAGATCGAGAGGCTAAACCCTAGAAGCTAGCCTATGGTATGATTGTTGTTAGTCCTATGGACTAAAACCCTCCGGTTTATATAGGCACCGAAGAGGGTTAGGGTTACAGTCGGTTACAATGGTAGGAGATCTACATATCCGTGTCAGCTTGCCTTCCGAAGAAAGTCCCATGGACACGGACGAAGTCTTCAA
>JAHIAM010006877.1:0-35928 GCA_021605205.1 Aegilops longissima
GTTTCAAGAAGGGCAAGAAGGATACTTCATGAAACAACAAATCATTGCTGCTCTAATAAAAGAAAGGTTGAACCCAAACCGAGACTAAGTGTTACGTAATAAGGGAACAGCCTTTGGGCAGAATTACCCTAGATACTTGGTAGATGAGAAGGCTGGCAAGGTCGATAGAAGTATATTGGATATACATTAAGTTATTGTGTACTTTACTAGTACTCCTAGTAGCACCGGGTATTATATACGGTTCGGTTGCTAAGTGTTAGTAACTTCGAAATAAAGGCTATGGAATAAGCGGAGACTAGCTAAAGGTGGTGACGATATGTGTTGGAAGTGTTTCCAAGTTTGATGTGATCAAACATCATGCGCTCCCTCTACCATCAAGATTAGTATTAACAGAATAATTGTCATTTGGTGTTTGCGTTGAGCATAGACATGATTGGATTATGTCTATTGTCGATTATTCATTTAAGGAGAATAATGGTTACTCTATTTATTTGAATAATAACTTCAATGGTCTTGCACCTAAAGCAATGGTTTATTGAATCTCGATCATAGTAATACACATTTTCATGCCAAAAGATATAAGATAGTAATGATGGTACCACTTACTTGTGGCCTGCCATGTAATTCATATTGGTATAAAAGCATGAAGAAGCTCCATGTTGATGGATCTTTGGACTCACTCATTTTTGAAAAGTTTGAGACATGCGAACCATGTCTATTGGTGTATCGCATGAAGAAACTCCATGCAGATGGATCATTTGGACTCACTTTATTTTGAATCACTTGAGATATGCAAATCATACCACATGGGCAAAATGATGAAAACCCTCGGTTTCGATAAGATGGAACAAGATAGCAACTTGTTGGAAGTAACACATTTTGATGTGTGCAATCCAATGAGTCTTTGAGGCATCTGATGAATATCGTTATGTTCTTACTTCACGGATGATTTGAGTGATCTTGAGTGTATTTACTTGATGAAACACAAGTCTGAATTATTGAATGGTTCAAGTAATTTCGAGTGAAGTTGAAGATCATCGTGATAAGAGGATAAAATGTCTATGATATGATCATAGAGATGAGTATCTGAGTTCTGAGCTTTGTACATAATTAAGACATTGTGGAAATTGTTTCACAATAAATACCTTTGGAACACCATAGTGTGATGGTGTGTCCAAACATCATAGTTGCACCCTATTGGATATGATCGTACCATGATGTCTCTTATCAATTACTATGTTCATGGGTTAGGCATTAGAACAACCACACTCACTTTAATAGGGCACCCGTAATTCCGTTGAGGCGACACCGTTTGAACTATGGTTTGGAGAAACCTAAATTGTCGTTTCTTAAAAGTTTGGGGCTCGGCGCTTATGTGAAAAAGTTTAGGTTGATAAGCTCGAACCCAGCGGATAAAATGCTTCTTCATAGGACACCCAAAACAATTGGGTATACCTCTAGTCTCATTCGGAAGCAAAAGTTGTTTCTAGAATTAGGTCCTTTCAGAAAAGTTTCTCTCGAAAGAATTGAGTGGGAGGATGGTGGAGACTTGATGAGGTTATTGAACCGTCACTTCAACAAGTGTGTAGCGAGCACGGAAGTTGTTCTGTGGCGCCTACCCAATTGAATGAGAAGCTTATGATAGTGATCATGAAGTTTTGGATCAAGTCACTACCGTACCTCGTGGGGTGACAAGTATCGTACTACTTGGTGAGTGGTAATCATGTCTTGAAGGTCATGTTGCTAGACAACAATGAACCTCTGAGCTATGAAAGCGATGGTGGGCCGGTTCGGCCGAATGGCTCAAGGCCATAACATCGAGAGAGGATCCATGACTTTGGAAGAAATACTTGATGGTGTGGGGCGTTGGGTAAAGATGGATTTTAAAGGAAGACAAACAATGATGGTAAGTATCACCATTAAGCTCGACTTGTCGTTAAAGATGTTTTCGACAAGTTCAAGTAGTTGACTTCTGGTGAGGCTTTCTCACTCGTAGTATTGCTAAAGTCTGTTGGAATTGGATTAGCAATTACTACATGATTGATGAAATCTGAGATAGGATGTCAAAACATTGTTTCCTCGGCGTTATACTTGAGGAAAGGTTGTATGTGATACAACTAGAAGGTTTTGTCAATCTGAAAGATGCTAACAAGTATGGAAGCTCTAGCAATCCTTCTAAGAATGGAGTAAGCATCTCGGAGTTGGAATATCGCTTTGATGAGATGATCAAAGATTTTGGGTTTATACAAAGTTTGTGAGAAACTTGTATTTCCAAAGAAGTGAGTGGGAGCACTATAAATTTACGATAAGTATATGTGAATGACATATTGTTGATGGAAATGATGTAAAATTCTGGAAAGCATATAGGGTTATTTGAAAAGTGTTTTCAATAGAAAACCTGAATTAAGCTGCTTGAACATTGAGCATCAAGATCTATGAGGATAGATAAAAAGCTAAATGGTACTTTCAAATGAGCACATACCTTGACATGATCTTGAAGGTGTTCAAGATGGATCGATCGAAGGAGTTCTTGCGAGTTGTAAGGTATGAAGTTAAGAGTTAAAGCCGACCACGGAGAGAAAGCGAAGGTCGTCCCTATGCTTGGACATAGGCTCTTGGTATGCTATCTTTGTGACCGCCTTTGAAGTGTGCCTTCCATGAGTCGGCAAGGGGTACAAGTGATCCGGGAATGGATCATTGGACAGATCAAAATTGTCCTTGGGTAAATAAGGACATGTTTCTCGATTATGGAGGTGATAAAGAGTTGGCGTAAAGGGTTACGTCGATGCAAGCTTAACACCTACCGAGTGACTCGAGTAGCAAACGGATCGTATAGTGGAGCAACCATTTGGAATAGCTCCAAGTGGAGGCGTGGGCAACATTTACAATCGACATAGAGATTTCGAAGTACATACGGATCTGAATTTGGACCGTTGAATAAAACCTCTCTCACAAGCAAAACATGATCAAACCCAGAACTCATTGAGTCGTAATCACATGATGATGTGAACTAGTTTAGTGACACTAGTAAACTCTTGGATGTTGGTCACATGGAGATGTGACCTAGAGTGTTCATCACATGCGATGTGAACTAGATTATTGACTCTAGTGCAAGTGGGAGGCTGTTGGAAATATGCCTAGAGCAATAATAAATTAGTTATTATTATATTTCCTTGTTCATAATAATCGTTTATTATCCATGCTATAATTGTATTGATAGGAAACTTCAGATACATGTGTGGATACATAGACAACACCATGTCCTAGTAAGCCTCTAGTTGACTAGCTCGTTGATCAAGAGATGGTTACGGTTTCCGACCATGGACATTGGATATGTTGATAGCGGGATCACATCATTTGGAGAATGATGTGATGGACAAGACAATCCTAAGCCTAGCACAAAGATCGTGTAGTTAGTATGCTAAAGCTTTTCTAATGTCAAGTATCTTTTCCTTAGACCATGAGATTGTGCAACTCCGGATACCGTAGGAATGCTTTGGGTGTACCAAGCGTCCTGGCAACTGGGTGGCTATAAAGGTGCCTCTGGTATCTCGAAGTGTATGCATTGGGTTGTACGAATCGAGGTAGGATTTGTCACTCCGTGTAAGCGGAGAGGTATCTCTAGGCCCTTTCGGTAGTACATCATCATAATGTGCACAATGTGACCAAGGGGTTGATCACGGGATGATGTGTTGAACGAGTAAAGAGACTTGCGATAGCGAGATTGAACAAGGTATCGGCATGACGATCGAATCTGGGAAAGTACAATACCGCTAGACAAAGGGAATGTATACGGGATCGATTGAGTCCTTGACGTCGTGGTTCATCGATGAGATCATCGTGGAACATGTAGAAGCCACATGGGTATCGAGATCCGCTGTTGGTTATTGACGGAGAAACGTCTCGGCCATATCGCATGGTTCCCGAACCGTGGGTCTACACATAAGGTTCGATGGCGCTAGGGTTATAAAGGAAGTTAGTATGTTGCAGATGTTGTTGGAATCTGGATGAGATCTCAGGCGTCACGAGGAGTTCGGAATGGTCGGGTAAAGATTTATATATGGGAAGTCTGTTTTGGTCACGGAGGTTTGGGTTTTATCGGTAATGTCTTGGGACCACGGGAGGTCGAGGTCCACAAGTGGGGCCACTAACCCGGAGGGCTGCATGGGCTAAGTGTGGGAGGGACCAGCCCAGTGGGCTGGCGCCCCCACAAGTCCCAAGGCGCGAGGAAAGTGGGAGGGGCAAACCCTAGGGGCGGATGGGCCTAAGGCCTACAGTGCGCCTCCCTCTTTCCCCTCGGCCGCCACCCGGATGGGATGCAGGGGCTGCCACCCCCATGGGGAGGGAACCCTAGAGCGCAGCCCCTCCCCTTCCCTATAAATAGTTGAGGTCTGGGGTTGCCCAACACAGGAGTTCTCTCCCTCTTGGCGCAGCCCTACTCTCTCCCTTCTCCTCTCTCATGTGTTGCTTGGCCACCTTTGGATGCCACGCTCCTCCATCACCACTGCAGCGTTGTACTACTGCTGGATGGAGTCTTCATCAACCTCTCCCTCTCTTGCTGGATCAAGGTATGGGAGGCGTCCCTTGGCTGTCGTGTGTTGAGCAGCGGAGGTGCCGTCCGTTCGGCACTAGGATCTCCGGTGATTTGGATCCTGACAGTCGACTCCTTCAACCCCGTTCTCTTGAGCAGCTTCCGCTAGCGATCTACAAGGGTATGTAGATGCACTCTCCTTCCCTCGTTGCTAGTTTCTCCATAGATAGATCTTGGTGACACGTAGGAATATTTTGAATTTCGCTCGTTCCCAACACCCTCACCCCCTTAACCCCCCACTCCCGACCTAACCCCTAACCACACTACCCCCCTCCCCGTCTCTCTTCCCCGATCAGATCGGATCGGGGCTGTGTCGTCGCTGGAAATCGCCTCGCCCGCCCGTTCTCGCCTTTTGACAACGTCGCCAGCGCCGCCCGCATCGCCGCCCACCTACTTGTTGGATCGGCGCCCCCGCCTGCCCTCGGCCGCCTCCCGACCCCTCGGCGGACTCCGTCGAGCCTCGCGGTGAATCCACGCGCCGGGGTGGCGAAACTATCCTCTCTCTCTGTCTCCCTACTTTACGCGTCCCTAGTCCGTCGCCCGCGGTCACCGCCTCAGCGCCGCTCGACCATCGCCCGTCGTGTGTCTCCGCGCTCACCGTGGCCTCGCCTCGCCGGTGTGCCATCGCGCATGCCGCAGCTACTTCGAGCCCTTTCCGCCGTGTTCGCCTTCGGGCGCTCACACTGCCGTGGCCCGCCACCACAGCCTCCCCTGTGCCTCGTCGCGCCCGTTGTCGTCTTCCCTGCCGCTCCAGCGGCGTGCCCCTTCTGCCCGCTTCGCTGCTAGCCAATCGCCATTGCCGCACCTGCTGCTTCCCTGCGGTCAAGCCGTCGGCGCCCGGGGCTTGCCCTACCTTGTTCTTGCCGGCTTCTTCGTCATCTTGCTCACGGCAAGCAGCCGCCCGCCTCCATGGCGCCCTACGTCATCGGCCGTGCCCAATGGTCGCGCCCGGCGCTGCGCCCATAGCCGTTAGCATCGCCCGTGAGTGGTGACCACAGAGGCGGCAGATGGGGCCCGCCACAGGAAAGCGAAAATAGAAAAAAGAATAAAAATATAATTAAAAATAATAATTAATTAATACTTAATTAGTTAACTTATTTAGATATGTTAAATTAACCTAATCAATTAATTAAACTTAACAAATCTGCTTAATTAAACCATCATTAACATGTTAGTCTATGACGGTGGGTCCCCACTTTGGACCCACAGGTCGAACTTATTTCTGCAGTGGATGGGTTTGACTGTTGAATAAATCATGGATATATGTCATGATTTGACATCACCTTTCGCGTGCAGATATTCATCTCCGGGACCTTTCAGGATGTTTCCCCTTTCTTTGGTATCACATATCCCTGCGTTACGTCACCTCTAGCACAATGTATTCTGCGCCTTGCGTATTACATTTGATTGCTCATTATTTATTGTGTTTCGTTACTTCTTTCCGGTAGGCTCAAGAGACCGTTGCGATGCCGCTGAAATGCGACTCGTCACAGCGACCCCTCTTCTTGTGCAGCGAGCTTCGACAAGCCCCCCCTTTGATCACCGAGATATCGCCTATTCTCTCTCTCACTTGCATTAGAAGTAGTAACATGTTACTACTTTGGTTAATCCTATTACGCTGCATAACCTTTGTCATTGTTACTGATTTGTTACCCTTACGCAATCCTAAATGCTTAGTATAGGATGCTAGTATTCCATCATTTCCCTACACTCTTGTTAAATGCGCCATGCTATACTCTTTGGGCGTGATCACTGATCACGGGCATATATACTTTATACTATTACATTACTTATGATCTTTGTTAGAGATGGGATTTGAAGGGCGGTGGCTCCATCCGGTGAGAGTGGGCACAGGTTCGAGAGCCCCGGTTACTTTGTGCGGAGGCGGCAGGGCAGAGTTGAGACCACCTAGGAGAGTGGGCTGGCCTGGTCGGCGTCAGAGTTACTAAAATAACACGCTTGAGATCTTGGTATTTGATGGAGTGCAGCTCTTGGCCTCCTCGCACTAACCAACTCTGCGGGAGCAGTTATGGGCACTTTCGACATCGTGGTATCTGCAAAGCCTTCGTGGCGTCGGCGAGTGGTGGCGCGAGTTGGTGGAGCAGCGTGCTAGGCTAGGTCGCTTCCGGCGCGTTAAGTAACATCAGGTGTGCTAAGGGTGATGGGCCAGACCACTGCCTGGTTTAGACCGGCATCTTGACCTCTCATTGGCCTAGGTGGGGCTATGGCGTGTTGATCTTCGAGGCGGGTATGACGGAAAGTGTGTCGGCCAAATGGGATCGGCGTGTTAGGTTATGGGTGCACCCTGAAGTTAATCTATTGAATAGTCGTGATCTTGATGTGAGGATGACTTGGGTTGTACCTTGACCTTATGACAAGCTGGAATCATATACTTAATAAAACACACCCTTCCAGTGCGGATATAACCCGTGATCGCTCTCTAGAGGCTGAGGAGGGATCGCCGAGTAGGATTATGCTATGCGAGGCTACTTGGTGAACTTACTATCTACTCTCTTCTCTGCTGCAAGATGGAGGTGGCTGGCAGGCGTAGTCTTGACGGGATTAGCAATCCCCTCTTATACGGCATGCAGTTCCTCCGATATGGACCTTTACACATATACCCATGCATATGTAGTGTAGCTCCTTGCTTGCAGTACTTTGGATGAGTACTCACGGTTGCTTTTCCCCTCTTTCCCCTTTCCTTTCCTCTCGGTTGTGCAACAGATCTTTGGAGCCAGGGCAGACACCACCGTTGATGATGACTCCTACTACCGGAGGTGCCTACTACTATGTGCGAGGCCGCTCACGACGGCCGGGAGTAGTTTAGGAGGATCGAGGGCAAGGCATGCGCCTCTTTAAATCTGTCATGGTTTGTGCTAGCCTTCTTAAGGCAAAATTGTTTAACTTATATGTACTGCTGAGATATTGTTGCTTCGGCTGACTTCGTCTATGATCGAGCACTTGTATTCGAGCCCTCAGGGCCCTTGCCTGTATTATGATGCTTGTATGACTTATTTATGTTTTAGAGTTGTGTTGTGATATCTTCCGTGAGTCCACGATGTTGATCATTGCGTTTGCGTGCATGATTAGTGTCGATTGACTGAGGCGTCTGTGGGCTATGAATCAGAACCGAAGAAGCGCACCCATGTGGATGGGACTCTCCTTGGCGTGGAAGGCAAGCTTGGCGACCGAATATGTAGATTCCTTTGTAACCAACTGGTGTAACCCTAGATCCTCCGGTGTCTATATAAACGGGAGGACTTAGTCGGAGGGATATATTCATTACCATAGTCATATAGGCTAGGCTTTTACGGTTTAGCTAGCTCGATATCGTGGTAGATCAACTCTTGTAATACTCATATTCATCAAGATCAATCAAGCGAAATAAATTATTACCTCCATAGAAGGGCGAACCTGGGTAAACATCATGTCCCCGTCTCATGTTACCTTGACCTTAGGCGCATAGTTGAGACCCCCTACCGAGATCCGCGGTTTGACACCGACATTGGTGCTTTCATTGAGAGGTCCCGTATGTCGTCCCCAAAGGTTCGATAGTCCCTTCAATCGCCGACAATGGCGTTGTCCAGGAAAACCTTTCTCCCAGGACAGATCTTTGTGTTCGGCGGCGGCTGCGAACCAACTCGTTTGGCCACATGGGCGAATCGATAGCTTCGCCCACAGCCATCGAGTCAGATTTGGGAGCTTGAATTACGTTGTGGACATTGGAGATTTGATCTTCGCGGATTCGAGACAGCGGCGACCGCTCCTGGTCACCTTGACAAACATGACCTAAATCATCGTCGGACTCCGGAGATAGCTCATGTGGCCACTCGGCCTTAGATCCGAGCACCTGCGACATCCAAGTTGGAGCTCAACCCCACCACGAGGCCACAGATTCCCCGGCGGAGCCGCCATGGACAATCTCACGCAATACTCGTGTGGCCAGAACTCGGGCTCCTCTCGGGTATAAGTTCCGAACCATGTGAACTGCGGATACCAAACTTCGAACTTATCGATCTCGAGTTCAGCACCATGAACATCTTCGGCCTTTCGCCCTTGGGCGTGTCTGAACTCGATAAGAACTTGTCCTTGGCGGGGACTCTGCAGAACTATATGCGGTTCAAACTAGAGCTGATGATGGGAATCTTGCTTCCCGTGCCACCCACTTCATAGCCACCATCGAGGACTTAGCATGCTTGACTACGGCTCGAAGACGCCATGTCTGAGGAAGGCGATGCCGACAAGGCAAGGCCAAAACCGCCATTCAACGGGCTGTGGACGCCACTTCTTCCCTCGGCGTATACATGGTGGACCGCGCTGAAAAACTAACTGCGATGACAAAGAGGATCCGATTGGGGATAAACCTCTGAGAGACAGCCCAGCGCCGGCTTCCTCGGCCGCTCTAAGTCATGTTGTCCAAAGACTACGATATGGGCACGGAAAAATAATACTCCTCACGATGCGAAAGTAATGAAGCCCGTCAAGGTAACCTCCGAACAAGAGGAGCGGGAAAATGGGCAAGTTAGCCACGATGAACAGGCCATACGAAGACTGGACGATGGTATCTTCGGCTCTCCGAGAAGAGAGCCTCGAGCGAGGATTTCATCGTGCTGAGGAACCTCTCGGCGAGGCGCTAGCGCCCGGCTAATAGCGCAAGGAGCACGAAAAAGCGGTTGCAGCTTCAGAGGACCAGATCTGCTCAATGACAGATGGACGAAGTCACGGCCGTCGAAGAATCGGCCTTAGTGGCTAACCAAAAGCTACCCGGCGTGGGTGCTACCTCGGTTCGATGGCGGCGCTGAGCCCGTACCATCATCGCACAATCGCGGGCCGACCACAACGGTCCGGATAAAGCGGCAACTCAAGCGAACACAGACCGCCCACCTGGCGTAAAAGGCAAGAATAAAACAACTCGGGGTTGTACATCGACCGCCGTCGGGACTTATGCGATAGAGCAGGACAACAAGATCGATCTACGGATCACGAGGGCGTGCCTCGACGCGGCGAGGCTACCTATTCGGGCGTGACAAACCTAGCCGCCGGGCGAAAACCACAAATGGACTCCATCGAATGCGTGCGATGTGGCCCAACATAGAGGTGCCACACCCTCTTTGCTTCCGCAGAGATAATGGAGCATGAATTCCCGAGCGGGTTCAAACCCATGAATATCGAATCATCTGCCGAACTACGGATGCGCGGTATGGATCGAGACTTCCTCCTCCATATCCACATGGCCCGTGGAGATGACCTTCATGCCATCAAATACTTACCACTAAAACTCAAAGGACCAGCTGGTCTTGGTTAAGCGATCGCGAGAAAATTCTATTGGCGGTGGGAAGATTTGAAAGATGCCTTTTGGCAACTTCAAGGAACATCATCCAGCCACGGATGCCGATGACTTAAGTCACATTGTCCAGCAGCCGGAGAGTCAGCCGGAAGCTCGGACTAGGTTCTTAGTTAAAGAACCAAATAAATCGTCTGTCCGGACACGGAAGCACTTGACCTTCAAACGGCGCCAGGATAAATGGCACCACGCCACCTCGGTCAAGAAGGACCTAAAATCATGACAGCCCTTAGCTCTAATGACCGCTTTTGCGCGGGAGGAAGCAGCTGCCTCGCTCGTGAAGCAACAGCACCAGCGACTCGGGCAATTCCGAAATCCAAGGCAATGGCAAGCCACGATGAAGCAAACAAAACAATCACAATGATAATGAAAGATCACACACGCGATCAACGGATTCAGCAATCCCAAACCGGTCAGCGGAAAAAGCCATTCAAGGAGGCAGGGCGGACCATCCAACCTAGAAGGGATATTGGACCGACCCTGCGGTTCATGCCACCACGATAAACCAGCTAATCATACTGAGAAGTTGTTGGGTCTTCAAACAGATAGCCAGGCTCAGCGCGAACACAAGGGAGGAGGCGTCGTCTCAATGTATATATAATTTTTGATTGTTCCATGCTATTATATTATCTCTTTTGGATGTTGGGCTTTACTAAGCACTTTTATATGATTTTGGGACCAACCTATTAACCTAGAGCCCGATGCGGTTTATGTTTTTGCCTATTTGATGTTTACTTGAAAAAAGGAATATCAAGCGGTGTCCAAGCGGAATGAAACCTTGGAGAGTTAACTTTGGAGCGGAAGCAATCCATGGGACTTGGGTACGTCGGGGAATCAACGAGGAGAGCATGAGGCGGGCGCACCTACCCCGGTAGCGCCCTCCACCCTTATGGGCCCCTCATGGCTCCTGACACTTCTTTCGCCTATATATCTCCATATAACCTAAAACCATCGAGAGGCAGAATAGATCGGGAGTTCCGCTTGCAAGCCTCATAGCCACAAAAACCAATCGGGGCCTTGTTTGACACCGTGCTTGGAGAACCACCGATGGCCATCTTCATCATCCGGCGCTCTCCATGGCGAGGAGGGAGTAGTTCACCCTCGGGGCTGAGGTATGTACCAATAGGTATGTGATCTCTCTCTCTCTCTCTCTCTCTCTCTCTCTCTCTCTCTCGTCTTCTTGAGGTGATACAATCTTGATGTATCGCGATCTTTGCTATTATAGTTGGATCTTATGATGCTTCTCCCCCTCTACTCTCTTGTAATGGATTGAGTTTTCCCTTTGAAGTTATCTTATCAGATTGAGTCTTTAAGGATTTGAGAACACTTGATGTATGTCTTGCATGTGTTTATCTGTGGTGACAATGGGATATTCACGTGATCCACATGATGTATGTTTTGGTGATCAACTTGCGAGTTACGACCTTGTGAACTTATGCATGGGGTTGGCTGCGTTTTCATATTGACTCTCCGGTAGAAACTTTGGGGCACTCTTTGAAGTTCTTTGTGTTGGTTGAATAGATGAATCTGAGATTGTGTGATGCATATCGTATAATCATACCCACGGATACTTGAGGTGACATTGGAGTATCTAGGTGACATTAGGGTTTTGATTTGTGTCTTAAGGTGTTATTCTAGTCTGAACTCTATGATGGATCGAGCGGAAAGAATAGCTTTGTGTTATTTTACTGAGACTCTGAATAGATCGATCGGAAAGGATAACTTTGAGGTGGTTTAAGTAACCTAGAATAATCTCTTCGTTTGTTCTCCGCTATTAGTGACTTTGGGTGACTCTTTGTTGCATCTTGAGGGACAATTATATGATCCAATTATGTTATTATTGTTGAAGAACTTGCACTAGTGAAAGTATGAACCCTAGGCCTTGTTTCCTAACATTGCAATACTATTTGTGCTCACTTTTATTACTTGTTACCTTGGTGTTTTATATTTTCAGATTACAAAACCTATATCTACCATCCATATTGCACTTGTATCACCATCAACCCTTGAACTAGTGCACCTATACAATTACCATTGTATTGGGTGTGTTGGGGACACAAGAGACTCTTTGTTATTTGGTTGTAGGGTTGTTTGAGAGGCCATCTTCATCCCTCGCCTCCCGCGGATTGATAAACCTTAGGTCATCCACTTGAGAAATTTGCTACTATCACAAACCTCGCACTTGGAGGCCAACAGCGTCTACAAGAAGAAGGTTGCGTAGTAGACATCGAGAGCCGCCCGGCGATAGGGAACGGAAGGTTCACCAACCAAATACGGGGTTAGAAGCAATTTCCCCCAAGGATCGACCAATCCGGGCCGAAATAGCAGTTCAACTTCCATAGCCCACCTCATATACTCACAAAATTTGTACAGCGCATACATCACTCGCACTTGAGATACCATGGGCGTGGCGAAAGCTTCTGGACAAGCCTGCAAGCATTCCCGTAACATTTTATCTACTTTCCTTTTCTTTCTTCATTATCTCTTAAAAACAAGTGGCGCAAGGACAAACATCTAATGACCTTATCGGAGTTCGGATCCGTACACTCACCTAAAGGGCTACTTCCGTCAAAGAGATTCCCTCGCCGAGAGACGGTGGCCTTGAGCGTGCGACGGGAGGTCCAAAATAACTTTTGTAGACCGCCTCTTTATTTCGAGCCTAATATGCCTTTTTCCTCCGCCTTGACCCGGGCATGTCAAATAGCAGGGGTTGTGGTCTTTATATATAAGTAATCATTGGCATATCGCTCGGGTCCTAGTAAACATTATCGAATTAATCATTCGTGTCTTTTTTAAATGAATATGGCTCCTATGGTTGTTTCATAGATATACCTCGGCATAACCTACGAGGGCTCGGTATGGGAACAAATGAGTTGCCAACAAAGTCGAACAGGTTCTGACGTGCCAGTGAGTTTGGCCTTACATCAGCTCAAATCATGTCTTGGGTCAATGGTTGGGTTGCCGGCTCTGTGCTTGCTACCTTCGTTCCGCTCTATCGGCTAGGGTAGTAAAGGGAGAACTACTGCGATTGTCTGCCGGTTCATCTGGTCAACACCTCGATGAATAAAGCGAAAACCATTGTCATGATGCTGCGAGCTGGTAAACCCTCGATGACTTATCGGAATCTCCACGATTCCATCCGTATCCTACGAGGACCTTTTCTTGGTCATGTATGTAATGCACCATATTGGAATAAGCCATACACATACCGGGGCTATATCATAGTCCCCTATAAAACTCCTATGGCTAAGTGAAAGTGTTAACGCCCTATACGATTGCACAGGTTAGCATTGTCACCTCCTTCATGGACCAAGGCGTTGAGTCAGAGTGATCAAATGCTTTTCCAAACACCCGTACTTCCTCTGAGGGGCTGAAGCCGACATTGGAAAACTTTCAGATTATATAAAGCTGCACTGGGAGGAACACAAGCTTCGAGCAAAACATAAAATAGATTAACTATAAAATTGTCCTTTACAATTCCCATACACCTCACTCGAATATTATCTCTTTCGAGCATTGACCCTCTATCAAGCGGGCGGCCTCTAAGGCGTCTTCAAAATAATGCTACGGTGCGGCGGTCCTTGCCCTTGGGTGGACTTTTGCATAACGATAGCCTTCATCTTCCCCGAATGTCTTGACTCGGGCAAAGGCCATCCGTGCACCCTCAATGCACAGACCGCTTCCAGCGTCGTCGTGGCACCGCATCAACAAGCCGTTGCACCAAGCGAAGTAGCTATTGAAGCGGCTCGATTGGCCACAACACTGATTATGGCGTTCTTCATGGCAGCGCGGATATCCTGAAGCTCGGCCCATTGGGACATCTGTTCATTCAGCAACAAAGGGCACTTTGTGGCCAAATTGTGACGAAAAAGCCTCTCGTTGCATACCCTCTCGGCTTGGTAAAACTATGCATCGGAAGAACTCTTGACAAGTCTAAAAACTGTCAGGAGAACTCCACAATTAGTTAAGCTGAGCATATTTGGATCGCCCGAACTTATGCGTAGCAAAAGGGCTCACCGGCCGCATTCTCCCCGCTTTCGAGATCTCCTCATGGGCTGCTCTGGATTGAGCAGCGCTTCTCCGCCTCGTTAGGCCTTGTCAAGTTCAGCCGTTTGGCTTCATTCTCCTTCTCAAAAAGTTCCACTGACTAGACATTTCTTAGTTCGGCGCCATCGTGGATATCTTCTCCTCGTCTTGGCGCCGAGCAGCTTGTTGACTTTTAACTCAATAAGCGCCGCACCGGCAGCCGCATTACTAAATATTGATTAGCGAATGTCATCCACATACATCAAGCTTTGCTGCAGCTCGGCAATATCCGTGATGCAGGGAAGTAGCGGGGAAGCAGCCTATATTCGATTAATCAGATTAGTCCTGAAATTTCTTCTTGATCCTCGTTAAGCCTCCCATGGGAAGCCAACTTTGAGTCTCGGGGCTACTACCTATACATAGGTGCATCTTTGCAAATAAAATATAGTTGAAAACATTACATCACAAACCTCGAAGCCTCTTAGCGGCTCATGAAGGCTTCATTCAATCCGCTCTTCCGGACGAATCTCCTCAACCATACCCATCAAGGTATGATGTTCCCGAAGCAGATGCTTTTTGCAGCATATCCCTCAATATATCCGGTAGCCGCCCGGAATGCAGGAAGCAGCTGTAGAACACGACCATCCTTTGAAGGAAGTTGTTCACCCGTCTGCAAAATCATCGTTGGCTGAAAACTGGACAGTCTGGGGCCTTCATTATTGGCCCCCGAATCCTGAATGATTGGAGGTCCACCTTGGTCTGCCTCTTTCATCCCTGCGCTTGTTGATCAAGAAAAATCGTCGAGATGACACTTGAGTCGTCGCCTTATTGGAGTGAGGAGGTCGGGGGCGTCTCGCTTTCCATCATCTACGGGAGTTGATCTCGAAGAAGAGATTGTCGTCTCCAACATATCTATAATTTATAAATATTCATGCTATTATATTATCCATCTTAGATTTTTATATGCATTTATATGATTTTTGGGACTAACCTATTAACCTAGAGCTCGATTGCGGTTTACATTTTTTCCTTGTTTTGAGTTTTCACGAAGGAATACCAAGCGAGTCAATTGGCGTGCCAATTTTGATGATTTTTATGGACAAAAAGCCCGGAGTAAAAAGTTGGGCGAAGAGTTCCGGGCTATCCACGAGGGTTGAGGCGAGCCACCCCACAGGCGTGGGCCCCTGCCTCGTGGGCGACTTGGAGACCTGACGTGAAACCAGCGCAAAAATTCCTATAAATAGAAACCCCAGAAAATAGCCTAGATCGGAAGTTCGCCCGCCAAGCCTCTGTAGCCACGAGAAATCAATCTAGGCCTCTCTCGGCACCCTACGGAGGGGCCATCATCCTTTGGAGGCCATGGAGGAGGATCCGGAGGGGCCATCATGCCATGAAGGCCAAGGACCGGAGGGAACCTCTCCCCATCTAGGGGAGGCCATGGAGGAGGAAGCACAGGGGAGAACCTCCCTCCTCTCTCTTGGTGGCACAGTGCCATCGGGAGGAGTGCTCATGTGATGATCGTCTTCATCAACATCACCATCATCATCACCATCCTCATCCATCTTCGCGGTCCACTCTCCACTTTGCTGTAATCCCTACTTGAACATGGTGCTTTATGCCACATATTATGATCCAATGATGTGTTGCCATCCTATGATGTTTTGAGTAGATATCCTTTGTCTTTAGGTTGATTGATGATCTAGATTGGTATGAGTTGTATGTTTTATTTTGGTGCTGTCCTATGGTGCCTTCCGTGTCGGCATAGCGTGAGGATCCCGTTGTAGGGTGTTGCAATCGTTCATGATTAAGCTTATGGTGGGTAGTTTGAGTGATGACATAAACCCGAGTAAGGAGTTGTTGCGTATGGGATAAAGGGACTTGATGCTTTAATGCTATGGTTGGGTTTTACCTTAATGATCTTTAGTAGTTGCGGATGCTTGCTAGAGTTCAATCATAAGTGCATATGATCCAAGAAGAAAGTATGTTAGCTTATGCCTCTCCCTCATATGAAATTGCAATGGCGACTACGGTCTTGTTAGCGATTGCCTAGGATAATTCCGCTTTACCGACCATCATTATTCCACACTCGCTATTTATAATATTTAGTAGTATATTCTAACTTTATGATACTGCAACTACTTTTATGTTTTAGCTCTCGGTACCATGCAAAGTTATCCTCTTCATACCCTAGCGTAGTTTTATTTCTCGTTTCTAGTTGGAAGAAAACATTAGATTATACGTGAAATTAAATGTCGATGTGAGATAGGACTTGAGAGATTATTGATCTTACCTTTAGCTCCTTGTGGGTTCGACACTCCATACTTATCACTTCTACCATTGGGAATTGCTACGATGATTCCTTACACTTGGGGATTATCAAGGATTGCGGAAAAACTCATGCCGAACTTAAAAATACGAGCGCGTTATTATATCTTTGGTAACGGGAAATGAGTGGGGCGCTATCAAAGCACCCAGATTCACTTCTGAGTTTGGTTGAGGCTTGTCCTCATGGGAGCTGTTCAAGGCGTCGCCTTCAATCGAGAACCCATTGGTGGCATCCTGCCCCTCTTAGAGACCGCCTTCCAACCCGGAGTGACCATTTTCTTCCTGAATGGAGAAGGGATACTAGCTTCTCTTTAGCCTTTGCTACCTCTTGAGTACTGCGTTGGTTTCCCCTTGAAGAGGAAAGGGTGATGAGCAAAGTAGCGTAAGTATTTCCTCGGTTTTGAGAACCAAGGTATCAATCCATTAGGAGGCTGCGCTTGAGTCCCACGCACCTACACAAACAAATAAGAACCTGCAACCAACGCGATAAAGGGCTGCCAATCCCTTCACGGTCACTTGCGAGTGAGATCTGATAGATATGATAAGATAATATTTTGGTATTTTTATGATAAAGAGAAATAAAGATGCAAAGTAAAATAAAAGCAATAGAAATAGCTAAGTGTTGGAAGATTAATATGATGGAAAATAGACCCGGGGCCATAGGTTTCACTAGTGGCTTCTCTCAAAACATAAGTATTATGATGGGTGAACAAATTACCGTCGAGCAATTGATAGAATTTAGCATAGTTATGAGAATATCTAGGTATGATCATGTATATAGGCATCACGTCCGTGACAAGTAGACGGCGATTACGCATCTACTACTATTACTCCACATCGACCGCTATCCATCATGCATCTAGAGTAAGTTCGAGCAGTAATACTTTAAGTATGATGACATGATGTAGAGGATAAACTCATGCAATATGATATAAACCCCATCTTTTATCCTCGATGGCAACAATACAATCGTGCCTTGCTGCTTTTGCTTTCAGGAAAAGGACACACAAGATTGAACCCAAAGCTAAGCACTTCTCCGTTGCAAGAAACATCGGTCTAGTAGGCCAAACCAAGCTGATAATTTGGAGAGACTTGCAAAGATAACCAATCATACATAAAAATTTAGAGAGATTCAAATATTGTTCATAGATAATCTTGATCATAAACCCACAATTCATCGGTCACGACAAACACACATAAAACAAGATTACATCAAATAGATCTCCAAAGAGGCAAGGAGAACTTGTATTGAGATCAAAGAGAGAGAGAAGCCATCTAGCTAATAACTATGGACGAAGATGCAGGGTAAACTACTCACACATCATCGGAGGGGCTATGGTGTTGGTGTAGAAGCCCTCCGTGATCAATGCCCCCCTCGTGACGGAAAAAGGCTAAGATGGGATCTCACAGTACGAAGTCCGTCACGGTGGAATTAGGTTTCGTGGATGCCTCACGATGGTTTGAGAATGCGTGGGTATATATAGGAGGAAGAAATGCGTGGTTGAGCAGCGTGGGCCCCCACGGTGGAGGCTGGCCCCTACCTCGTGCTCTCCTTATGATTTCTTCACGTAGGCTCCAAGTCCTCTGGATCAAGTTTGTTACGAAAATCACGTTCCCGAAGGTTTCATTCCGTTTGGACTCCGTTTGATATTCTTTTTCTGCGAAACTACGAAATAGGCAAAAAGCGAGAAATTTGGGATGGGCCTCACGGTTAATAGGTTAGTCCCAAAAATAATAAAAGTGTATAAATAAGCCCATTAAACATATAAAACAGAATATATAATATACGGAACAATAAAAATTATAGATACGTTGGAGGCGAATCACCTTTGTCTTCGAGAAATGTCGATTTCTCGGACTAAGTATCTAATTTACCTCAGGACGGAGGTGACCCCAGTCTTCTCCTCTCCACCTTGCCCTCCCTGCCCGGCGCTGATGCGGTGCCGCAGTATCCTTGTTAACACGGGGTCCGCTGAGTCTTGGGAGAGGGGGCGGACACCTAATCTGTTCCGCTTTCTTTATCCAACCACAAAAAGATGGTTTGCTCAATGTTACCACTTGATATCGATTATGAGATGTTGACGGGGCCAGTACTTACGGGTGTCCGGATGGTTCTGATCAAGGCCGGTATCTTGGTGGTTTCGGCCATTGTTTTCGTTTCGAAGAATAATTTCCACATTCCTTCGATGCGTAGTGCCGAACAAGTGTTGAAGAGTGCATGGCCTTCAGGTTAAACTCCCAGGCGGAGAATTAAATGTTGCACGGTAGGGTCAGCGGACTAGCATTACGAATAACATTGACAATATCGATATCCTTCTCAATGAGGTTCGTATGCAACTTTGCGATTCCACACCTCGTCAGTGATCCCAGTCCAACCCTTGTTAATCCATGATGCAAGCTGAATTGGGGCTGGATCAAAGCAGCGCAGCTGCCCACTTGAACAGCGGGGCTCGGTGATATTGACCCTCCTGCTGCCATAAGTGAAGATTATTTGAAAGATCCTTTTAGCAGATAAGTGGTAAGCTTGCTCTTTGAGCACCGCCTCCGCTTTGCTCCCCTATATCATTTACGGTTTCACGAAGGTCTTGAGCCACAAGCAAGTGTGGAGGAGTTCGTGGAAGGCCGCGCGTGGCGATAAAAGCCGAGATGAAGAAACGAGTTCGGGCGAGATCGTGAAAATCTAATGCGTAATAGAACATGAACCCCGGACGAAGGATGAGAACCTAATCCTTGGAGGAAGTGGGAAAGGAACACGACCCTCTCATGGGGGTGAGGATAACCTGCCTCAAGGAGGCCGATGGAGGATTTCTGCGGTCGGTAATCGTCTCAACGTATCTATAATTTTGGGAGGTGATAAAGAGTTAGGCGTAAAGGGTTACGTCGATGCAAGCTTAACACCTACCGGTGACTCGAGTAGCAAACGGATCGTATAGTGGAGCAACCATTTGGAATAGCTCCAGTGGAGGCGTGGGCAACATTACAATACGACATAGAGATTTCACGAAGTACATACGGATCTGAATGTTGCGGACCCGTTGAATAAAACCTCTCTCACAAGCAAAACATGATCAAACCAGAACTCATTGAGTCGTAATCACATGATGATGTGAACTAGTTTAGTGACACTAGTAAACTCTTGGATGTTGGTCACATGGAGATGTGACCTAGAGTGTTCATCACATAGCGATGTGAACTAGATTATGACTCTAGTGCAAGTGGGAGACTGTTGGAAATATGCCTAGAGCAATAATAAATTAGTTATTATATATTTCCTTGTTCATAATAATGCGTTTATTATCCATGCTATAATTGTATTGATAGGAAACTTCAGATACATGTGTGGATACATAGACAACACCATGTCCCTAGTAAGCCTCTAGTTGACTAGCTCGTTGATCAGCAGATGGTTACGGTTTCACGACCATGGACATTGGATATCGTTGATAGCGGGATCACATCATTTGGAGAATGATGTGATGGACAAGACAATCTAAGCCTAGCACAAAGATCGTGTAGTTAGTATGCTAAAGCTTTTCTAATGTCAAGTATCTTTTCCTTAGACCATGAGATTGTGCAACTCCGGATACCGTAGGAATGCTTTGGGTGTACCAAGCGTCCTGGCAACTGGGTGGCTATAAAGGTGCCTCTGGTATCTCGAAGTGTATGCATTGGGTTGTACGAATCGAGGTAGGATTTGTCACTCCGTGTAAGCGGAGAGGTATCTCTAGGCCCTTTCGGTAGTACATCATCATAATGTGCACAATGTGACCAAGGGGTTGATCACGGGATGATGTGTTGAACGAGTAAAGAGACTTGCGATAGCGAGATTGAACAAGGTATCGGCATGACGATCGAATCTGGGAAAGTACAATACCGCTAGACAAAGGGAATGTATACGGGATCGATTGAGTCCTTGACGTCGTGGTTCATCGATGAGATCATCGTGGAACATGTAGAAGCCACATGGGTATCGAGATCCGCTGTTGGTTATTGACGGAGAAACGTCTCGGCCATATCGCATGGTTCCCGAACCGTGGGTCTACACATAAGGTTCGATGGCGCTAGGGTTATAAAGGAAGTTAGTATGTTGCAGATGTTGTTGGAATCTGGATGAGATCTCAGGCGTCACGAGGAGTTCGGAATGGTCGGGTAAAGATTTATATATGGGAAGTCTGTTTTGGTCACGGAGGTTTGGGTTTTATCGGTAATGTCTTGGGACCACGGGAGGTCGAGGTCCACAAGTGGGGCCACTAACCCGGAGGGCTGCATGGGCTAAGTGTGGGAGGGACCAGCCCAGTGGGCTGGCGCCCCCACAAGTCCCAAGGCGCGAGGAAAGTGGGAGGGGCAAACCCTAGGGGCGGATGGGCCTAAGGCCTACAGTGCGCCTCCCTCTTTCCCCTCGGCCGCCACCCGGATGGGATGCAGGGGCTGCCACCCCCATGGGGAGGGAACCCTAGAGCGCAGCCCCTCCCCTTCCCTATAAATAGTTGAGGTCTGGGGTTGCCCAACACAGGAGTTCTCTCCCTCTTGGCGCAGCCCTACTCTCTCCCTTCTCCTCTCTCATGTGTTGCTTGGCCACCTTTGGATGCCACGCTCCTCCATCACCACTGCAGCGTTGTACTACTGCTGGATGGAGTCTTCATCAACCTCTCCCTCTCTTGCTGGATCAAGGTATGGGAGGCGTCCCTTGGCTGTCGTGTGTTGAGCAGCGGAGGTGCCGTCCGTTCGGCACTAGGATCTCCGGTGATTTGGATCCTGACAGTCGACTCCTTCAACCCCGTTCTCTTGAGCAGCTTCCGCTAGCGATCTACAAGGGTATGTAGATGCACTCTCCTTCCCTCGTTGCTAGTTTCTCCATAGATAGATCTTGGTGACACGTAGGAATATTTTGAATTTCGCTCGTTCCCAACACCCTCACCCCCTTAACCCCCCACTCCCGACCTAACCCCTAACCACACTACCCCCCTCCCCGTCTCTCTTCCCCGATCAGATCGGATCGGGGCTGTGTCGTCGCTGGAAATCGCCTCGCCCGCCCGTTCTCGCCTTTTGACAACGTCGCCAGCGCCGCCCGCATCGCCGCCCACCTACTTGTTGGATCGGCGCCCCCGCCTGCCCTCGGCCGCCTCCCGACCCCTCGGCGGACTCCGTCGAGCCTCGCGGTGAATCCACGCGCCGGGGTGGCGAAACTATCCTCTCTCTCTGTCTCCCTACTTTACGCGTCCCTAGTCCGTCGCCCGCGGTCACCGCCTCAGCGCCGCTCGACCATCGCCCGTCGTGTGTCTCCGCGCTCACCGTGGCCTCGCCTCGCCGGTGTGCCATCGCGCATGCCGCAGCTACTTCGAGCCCTTTCCGCCGTGTTCGCCTTCGGGCGCTCACACTGCCGTGGCCCGCCACCACAGCCTCCCCTGTGCCTCGTCGCGCCCGTTGTCGTCTTCCCTGCCGCTCCAGCGGCGTGCCCCTTCTGCCCGCTTCGCTGCTAGCCAATCGCCATTGCCGCACCTGCTGCTTCCCTGCGGTCAAGCCGTCGGCGCCCGGGGCTTGCCCTACCTTGTTCTTGCCGGCTTCTTCGTCATCTTGCTCACGGCAAGCAGCCGCCCGCCTCCATGGCGCCCTACGTCATCGGCCGTGCCCAATGGTCGCGCCCGGCGCTGCGCCCATAGCCGTTAGCATCGCCCGTGAGTGGTGACCACAGAGGCGGCAGATGGGGCCCGCCACAGGAAAGCGAAAATAGAAAAAAGAATAAAAATATAATTAAAAATAATAATTAATTAATACTTAATTAGTTAACTTATTTAGATATGTTAAATTAACCTAATCAATTAATTAAACTTAACAAATCTGCTTAATTAAACCATCATTAACATGTTAGTCTATGACGGTGGGTCCCCACTTTGGACCCACAGGTCGAACTTATTTCTAATAATATTGAAAGTGGGTTTGGAAGAGTGTCAACTTTATATCCACATATTTGGAAATATTCAATCTTATGAATTTTTTTATAAAAGTGGGCTTGGAGAAATCATGACTTTAGTTAATGATAATCCCACTATTTTGGAAGAGTGTCAACTTTGCATACATGTGGATCATGCTAAGAATATGTTATGTGATAGCTATTTTGTTGAATTTGCTTATGACCCTACATGTAATTATTAGAGAGAGGAAAATATGGTTGTAGAAGTTTTCATGTTACTAAATTACCTCTCTTCATGTTGAGATTGCTATCGTTACCTTCTTCTTCCTTGCATATGCTAGTTTTGCTTGCCTTGCAAATTTGTTTGCCTATAATATGCCTATGTATAGGAAGTATGTTAGACTTAGATGTGTTTTTCACGCTATATGATGCTCTATTTATGCTTCAATTCTTGTCTTTCATGTGAGCATCTTGAAATCTCAATGCCTAGCTAAAAGGCTTTAAGAAAAGCGCTTGTTGGGAGACAACCCAATATTTATCCTTTCTGCCTAGTAATAAATAATCCATCTAGCCTCTGTATAGATGTGGTTTTATCTTTTAATTAGTGTTTGTGCCAAGTTGGACCTATTGGATGTTCTTGGATGATAGTAATTTATCTTGCTGTAATTTCCAGAATCTTTGTGCTCAGTGCCGAGTTGTTAAAATCACCAGAACGTGGTAAAATACTGATTCCAATTTCTGCTGATCAATAAACAAATTTTCCAGGTCGTCTAATTTTGGTAGAATTTTTGGGTTCCACAAGTTTGCATTAGTTACAGATTACTACAGACTGTTCTGTTTTGACAGATTTTGTTTTGCGTGTGTTGTTTGCTTATTTTGATGAATCTATGGTTAGTAAAATAGTTTACAATCCATAGAAGTTGGAATACATAGGTTTAACACCAATATAAATAAATAATGAGTTCATTACAGTACCTTAAAGTAGTCTTTTGTTTTCTTTCTCTAGAGCTCACGAGATTTCTATTGAGTTTTGTGTTGTGAAGTTTTCAAGTTTTGGGTGAATTCTTTTGATGGATTATGGAACAAGGAGTGGCAAGAGCCTAAGCTTGGGGATGCCATGGCACCCCAAGATAATCAAGACACGAAAAGTCAAAGCTTGGGGATGCCCGAAGCATCCCTCTTTAAATCTACTTCCATGGTAATTTACTTGGAGCTATATTTTTATTCACCAACATGATATGTGTTTTGCTTGGGCGTCTTGTATTATTTGAGTCTTTTCTTGTTAGTTTACCACAATCATCCTTGCTGTACACACCTTTTGAGAGAGCCATACATGACTTGGAATTTGTTAGAATACTCTATGTGCTTCACTTATATCTTTTGAGCTTGATAGTTTGCTCATTGCTTCACTTATATCTTTTTTGGGTGATAATTTTTGCTCTAGTGCTTCATTAGATCTTTTAAACGGTGGTGGTTTGTTTTAAAAAACTTGATATCTCATGCTTCACTTAGATTATTTTGAGAGTCGTTAATAGCATGGTAATTTGCAATGTTAATATACTTGGTGTTCAAGATATGTGAAACTTTCTTTTGAGTGTGTTGAATACTAAGATAAGTTTGATGCTTGATAATTGTTTTGAGATATGGGTAATAATATCAAAGTCATGCTGGTTGAGTAGTTGTGAATTTGAAAATGCTTGTGTTGAAGTTAGTAAATCCGTAGCATGCCGTATGGTTAAAGTTTGTAACAAATTTGAAGCATGAAGTGTCCGCTTGTGCATCCTTATGAGTGGCGGTGGGGGCGGCGATGGTCTTTTCTACCAATCTATCCCCTAGGATCATGGTAGTACTTGATTTTGATGACTTTAAATTTTTGCAATAAGTATATGAGTTCTTTTGACTAATGTTGAGTCCATGGATTATCGCCTCTTACCTTTCGCCATTGCTAGCCTCTTGATGGTGCATTGCCCTTTCTCACATTGAGAGTTGGCCAAAATTAGCGGTGCATCAAACCCGTGATCGTCGCTCTATCACATAAACCTCCTTATCATCCTCAAAACAGCCACCATACCTACCTATTATGGCATTTCCATAGCCATTCAGATATATTGCCATGCAACTTTCCCGTTCTGTTCATCATTATTTGACACATTACTTTTGTCATATTGCCATTGCATGATCATGTAGTTGACATCATATTTGTGGAAAAACCATGCATTATTTTTCATACATGTCACTCTTGATTCATTACCATCCGTACAATCGGAGGCATTCATAAGAGTCATAACTTGTTCTAGTTTGAGTTGTAATCCTCATGTTGTAATCAATAAAGTGTGATGATCATCATTATTAGAGCATTGCCCAAAAAAAGAAAGGCCAAAAAAAGAAAGGCCAAAAAGAAAGGCCAAAAAAAAAAAGAAAGCAATGCTACTATCTCTTTCCACACTTGCTTAAAGTAGCACCATGTTCTTCATGTAGTGATTCTATATATTGCTTCAAAGTAGCACCATGTTTTTATATAGTGAGTCTCATAAGTTGTCTTTTTCATACTAGTGGAATTTTCATTATAGAACTTGGCTTTATATTCCTAATGGGCTTCCTCAAATGCCCTAGGTCTTCATGAGCAAGCAAGTTGGATGCACACCACTAGTCTTCTTTTGTTGAGCATTCATAGCTCTAGTGCATCCGTTGCATGGCAATCCCTACTCCTCATGTTGACATCAATTGATGGGCATCTCCATAGCCATTGATTATCCTCGTCAATGTGAGACTTTCTCCTTTTTCTTCTCACACAATCCCCATCATCATATTCTATTCCACCGTGCTATATCCATGGCTCACACTCATGTATTGCGTGAAGGTTGAAAAAGTTTGAGATTATTTAAGTATGAAACAATTGATTGGCTTGTCATGGGGTTAGAAGTTGGGAACATCTTTGTGTTGGGAAAAGGCATAGCCTAACTATATGATTTTGTAGGGATGAACTTTCTTTGGCCATGTTATTTTGAGATGACATAATTATTTTGATTAGTATGCTTGAAGTATTATTATTTTATTCAAATGAACTTTTGTCTTGAATCTTTGGATCTGAATATTCATATCACAATTAAAAGATTTACATTGAAATTATGCCAAAGTATCCTCCGCATCAAAATTCTCTTTTATCATTTACCTACGAGGAGGCAGGAATTAAGCTTGGGGATGCGATCGTCTCCAACGTATCTATAATTTTTATTGCTCCATGCTACTTTATCTTTTTTTGGACTATAATGGGCTTTATTTTCCACTTTTATATTATTTTGGGACTAACCTATTAAGGAGGCCTAGCCCAAATTGCTTTTTTGCCTATTTAGTGTTTGAAAACGGAATATCAAGGAGTCCAAGGGAATGAAACCGGGCGTGATTTTCTCAGACGTGATCCGGAGACTTGGACCCTCTCCAACAAGTGAGGGCGGTCACGGGTGGGGGCGCCCCTTAGGGCCTGGCCTCCACCCGTACTCCTTCCTCCTATATACCTACTTACCCCCAACGATCGGAGGGGCCAAAACCTAATTCCACCCGTAACTTCCTGTTCCCGAGATCCCAACTTGGGGCCTGTTAGGAGCTCCGGGAGGGCATCCCCACGGAGGCTTCCATCAACCCATAGCCCCTCAGGTAAGTGTGAGTGTTTACTTCAGACCTTGGGTCCATTGTTAGTAGCTAGATGGCTTCTTCTCTCTTTTGGATCTCAATACAATGTTTCCCCTCTCGTGGAGATCTATTGATGTAATCTTCTTTTTGCGGTGTGTTTGTTGAGATCGATGAATTGTGGGTTTATGATCCATTATCTATGGAAAATATTTGATTCTTCTTGAATTCTTTTATGTATGATTAAGTTATCTTTGCAAGTCTCTTGAATTATCCGTTTGGTTTGGCCAACTAGATTGGTAGTTCTTGCAATGGGAGAAGTCTTGCTTTGGGTTCAATCTTGCGGTGTCCCCTAGTAGAAGGGTTGCAAGGCACGTGTTTATTTTGCCATCGAGGATAACAAGATGGGTATTTATCATATTGCATGAATTTATTCCTCTACATCATGTCATCTTGTAAGGGTTTCTTTTTTTTAACTTAGTACTCTAGATGCATCTTTGGATAGCGGTCGATGAGTGGAGTAATAGTAGTAGATCAGAATCGTTTGGTCTACTTGTCTGGACGTGATTCCTATATACATGATCATTGCCTAGATATACTCATAACTATGCTCAATTCATCAATTGCTCAACGAAATTTGTTCCCACCGTAGAATATCTATGCTCTTGAGAGAAGCCTAGTGAAACCTATGGCCCCGGGTCTATTCTCATCATATCAATCTCCATCACTTTATTTACCTTTCTTTTACTTTCCACTTTGCATCTTTATACCAAAAATACCAAAATATTATCTATCGATCTCACTCTAGTAAGTGACCATGAAGGATTGACAACCCCTAATCGCGTTGATTGGTAGCTATCGTTTTTTTGATCCGAGGGACTTGGCGTGGTCTCTCGGATTGATACCTTGGTTCTCAAAAACGGGAAATACTTCGCTACTTTGCCATCATCCTCTCCTCTTGGGAAATCCCGGTGCTCAAGAGGAGTATCTTGGAACTTGGATATCCTCCTCGGGAAAAACCACCCACGGCCTTGATGGCGTCCGGACATGGGGGCTTCGGGCCGTGGGTGTTGGAACTTCGGGTAGTAAAGTTGAGGAAAAGCAAGCGTGGAGATGAAAGGTGGGGTGCCCCTTTATAAGGCAGAATATCGACGCCTCCTCCGGGCCTTAGAACCCTATTCCCGGGTTATACCCTAAGGATGGTTGGGTTACCCCGTTTGTGTCGATAAAAACCCTTAATGGGGACCGATTCTGCTAGGATAAGGCGTGCAATGACAACCGCGTTTGGGCGTGGGGCCGGGAAACAACAGTTCAAAAAATGGCCCGGACATGGTGTCATTTGTAAAAAGTTGCGGAAGGTTGGACTTATAAATTATTATGCCCTTTGTGGAAGTATACTTTCGTCTGAGCTAAACTCGATCGTTCGAAGACCATTGTGAAATTCGGGAAAGAAGGGAACCCCTTGCAATGCGAAGACAAATCTGGGCGGACTCCCGTCATTGAAGCCAGGTTGGGGCTCTTGAGGAGTCTGGACTAAGGGGTCTCGGGCATCGGCCTTTAGCCATGGGCGACGATGGGCTATAAGTCGAAGACCGAAGGCGCCGTGTGGGATGGGACTCTCCTTGGCGTGGAAGGCAAGCTTGGCGAGAATTAGATTCCTTTCTTTAACCGACCGGGTAACCCTAGATCCTCCGGTGTCTATATAAACGGGAGGGCTTAGTCGGAGGGATATATTCATTACCGATCATATAGGCTAGGCTTTTAGGGTTTAGCCATCTCGATTCGTGGTAGATCAACTCTTGTAATAGAATCAAGCGGGAAGTAGGATATTATATCCATAGAGAGGTCGAACCGGTAAACATCGTGTCCCTCGTTCTTTACCATCGACCTTAGGCGCGTTGGGTACCGAGATTGGTTTGACACCGACAACGGGAACCGCTATCTTGCGGAAAAGTAGGTCATATCGTGAGGTTGCCATGGACTTTGGCTTTTCCTTGCCGGGGTGTGGGCGGATTTGTTGAAATATGCCTAGAGGCAATAATAAAAGCATTATTATTATATTTCCTTGTTCATGATAATTGTCTTTTATTCATGCTATAATGTATTATCCGGAAATCGTAATACCGTGTGAATACATAGAACTTCGTCCTAGTAAGCCTCTAGTAGACAAGCTCGTTGGTAAGATAGTCATGGTTTCGACTATGGACATCGATGTCATTGACAATGGGATCACGTCATTAGGAGAATGGCGTGATGGACAGACAATCCTAAGCATAGCACAAGATCGTGTATTCGTTTTTAGAGCTTTTCCAATGTCAAGTATCTCTTCCTTAGGTGAGATCGTGTAACTCCCGGATCTTGTGGAGTGCTTTGGGTGTATCAAGCGTCCGGCTCGGGTGACTATAAAGGTACTGGTATCTCCGAAAGTTGCATTGGGTTGAACGGATCGGGCGGTTTGTCCTCCGTTATGGGGAGGTATCCTGGCCCCTCGGGTTGCATCATCATAATGAGCTCAAAGTGACCAAGTGTGTCCGGGATCATGCATTCTGTGCAGTAAAGTGACTTGCGTCTTGGACCAAGCGAGGTATTGGGATACCGCGATCGAGTTCGGGAAGTAAATACCGTCGACAAAGGGAATAGAATCTGGGGTTGCTTGAACCCTTGACATCGTGGTTCATCTAATGACAACATCGAGGAACATGTAGGAGCCAACATGGGTATCCAGATCCGCTGTTGGTTATTGACTGAGATCGTCTCGGTCATATCGCATGTCTCCCGAACCCGTAGGGTCTACACATAAGGTTCGGTGGCCTAGGGTTAATAGGAAGACAAGTATGTGATACGAATGTTGTTGGAGTCCGGATGAGATCCCGGACGTCACGAGGAGTTCGGAATGGTCGGGAGGTAAAGATTTATATATGGAAAGTGGTTAAGCGGACTCGGAAAGTTTGAGGGTATCTGGTAATGTCGGGGCCACGGGAGAGTTCAGGAGGTCCACGGAGGGCCACCCCTCCGGGGGCCCACATGTGCTAAGTGGGAGGGAGCCAGCCCGGTGGGCTGGGCACCTCCCACCTAGGCCCATCTTGGCTAGGGCATGGGAGGAAACCCTAAGGGGCGCCCCCTAGCTTGGGGCAAGCCACCCTCCCTCCTCCCCTTGGCGCCGCCCCATCTAGGGTTTCCCTAGATGGCCCCCCTGCCCTCTCCTCCTATAAATAGAGGGTGGGGGGAGGCTGCAACGACCATTTTGAAGGCAGCCCTCCCTCCCCAACACTCTCTTTCTCCCTGTGAGCTTGGAAGCCTGCGAGGCTGTCGTGCCAACTGCCACTGCCCGTCGTGCTGCCATTGGAGTTGTCTTCCTCAACCTCTCCTTCCTCCTTGCTGGATCAAGGCAGAAGGAGGCGCGTAAATCCCGTCTCGTGTGTTGAGCAGAGGTGTTGTCCGTTCAGCACTTGGTCATCGGTGATCGGAATCACGTTGGGAGCGTCTCCATCATCACCACTCCCTCGAGCAGCTTCGTACTCGATCTACAAGTGGTATGTAGATGCAAACTCTCTCCTTGACTCGTTGCTTAGTAGAACTCATAGATGGATCTTGGTGAAACCGTGAGGAAAATTTTAATTTTCTAGCGTTCCTAACAGTGGCATCATGAGCTAGGTCTATCGTAGTTCTCTTTGCGAGTAGAACACAATTTAGTTGTGGGCGTGGATCTTGTCAACTTACTTGCCGCTACTAATCTTATCTTGCTTCGCGGTATTGTGGGATGAAGCGGCTGGACCAACCTTACGTGCGCTTCGTGAGACCGGTTCCACCGACTAACATGCACTAGTTGCATAAGGTGGCTGGCGGGTGTCTGTCTCTCCTACTTTAGTTGGGCGGATTGATGAAAAGGGTCCTTATGAAGGGTAAATAGAAGTTGACAAGATCACGTTGTGGTTATTGGAGTGAAAAACGTTCTTGCTAGAACCCAATTGCAGCCCGTAAAGATGCAACAACAATTAGAGGGCGTCTAACTTGTTTTTGGCAATTGTCATGTGATGTGATATGGCCAAGTTGTGATGAATGATGAATGACATATTGTGATGTATGAGATCATGTTCTTGTAATAGGAATCACGACTTGCATGTCGATGAGTATGACAACCAGCGGGAAACCATAGGAGTTGTCTTTATTTTTGTATGACCTGCGGTCATTGAAGAAAGCCATGTAACCTACTTTCTTTATTGCTAAAAGGCGTTTAGCCATAGTAAAAGTAGTCGTTGGGCCTTCATGGAGGCACGATGATGGAATCATGGTGCCATGCGGTGACAAGATGATCATGGAGCCCAAGATGGAGATCAATGGAGTTTTATGATATTGGCCATATCATGTCACTACTATATAATTGCATGTGATGTTTATTATGTTTATACATCTTGTTTACTTAGAACGATGGTAGTAAATAAGATGATCCTTAAACAATTTCAAAAGTGTTCTCCCTGTGCCCGTTGCTAAGTTAAATAAACTTCTAAGCACCACATGATGATCGGGTGTGATGGATTCTTACGTTCACATACAGCGGGTGTGACGATTTACACCAAAAACACTAGGGTTAAACTTGGAGCCTAGCATTAGACATGGCCTCGGAACACGGAGCCGAAAGGTCGAACGAGTCGTATAGAAGATCGATCAACATGAGAATGTTCACCGGCGATGACTAGTCCGTCTCACGTGATGATGGACCGGCCTGGTCGACTCGGATCGTGTCACTTAGATGACTAGAGGATGTCTAATCTGGTGGGAGTTCATTTAAATAATTTGATTATATGAACTTAATTATCATGAACTTAGTCTAAAACTTTGAATGATATGTCTTGTAGATCAAATGGCCACCTCATGTCAACATGAACTGCGTTCCTAGAAAACCAATGAAAGATGATGGCAGCAACTATCATGGGTCCGGAACGAGATCATCCTCATAGCTGCCAGAAGGCATATGTCCTAGAAGCACCGTTAGGGACCCACCCTCTCCCGGGCAAAGCGATTTGAATGTTTGGCGAGCGCGTCTTGATGATTACTCCCTGTTCGGTCGGCGCTTTCCTTAAACCGGGGCTACAAAAGCGTTTGAGCATCACGGAGCATATGAGATGTTAGGGCTGAAACTGGTTTTCCAAGCTCACGGGGTAAGAATGACATCTCCGACAAGTTCTATAGTTGTAAGATGGAGGAAAATAGTTCGTCGGTGACAATTCTCAAGATATGGGTTGCCCCGTATGACCCGTGAATAAACCTCCGATGGGGGTCATTGGAGAATCCTCCGTCGCTCCCAAAGCTACAAGAGCTTTGTGATGAACTACAATATCGGGGGATGGTAAAGACCATTCTGAAGTATTCTCTATCTTTGGGTCGGGGTTGAAATCAAGAAAGAACATCAAGTGTTGATGGTCAATAAGACCACTAAGTTCAAGAAGGGCAAGGGAAGAAGAACTTCAAGAAGGGGGCAAGGAGGTTGCGCCCCGTAACAAGTTGGGAAGAAGTCAAAGAATGGACCCAAGCCGGGGAGTGCTTTTATTGCAAGGGAAGGTCCTTTGAGGCGGCGCCCCAAATACTTAGCGGACAAGAAGGTCGGCAACACCAAAGGTATATTTGATATACATGTAATTGATGTGTACCTTACCGATACTGTAGTAACTCGGTATTTGATACGGTGCCGTTGCTCATATTTGTAACTCTGGAGGGGCTGCGGAATAAGCGGAGGCGAAGGGCGGGTGACGATCGTCGGGAATGGTTCAGTCGATGTGATGCCGTCGGCTACCTCTTCATTTACCTCGGGATTAGTTATAAACCTTAATAATTGTTATTTGGTGCCAAGTTTGAGCATGAATATTTATCGGATCTCGTTTAATCGGGATGGCTACTCATTTAAATCCGAGAATAATGGTTGTTCTATTTATGTGAGAGATATGTTTTATGGTCATGCTCCGATGGTCAATGGTTTATTCTTAATGAATCTCGGGTAGTATTACAATGTTCATAGCGTGAATACCAAAAGATTTAAAGTTGATAACGATAGTCCCACATACTTGTGACTTGCCATATGGTCACATTGGTGTCAAAGGCATGAAAAGCTCCATCTTGATGGACTTTTGGAGTCTCTTGATTATGAATCATTTGACACATGGAACCATGCCTCATGGGCAAGATGACCAAGACTCCATTCTCGGATCAATGGGCGAGCAACCAACTTGTTGGAAATCATACATACCGATGTATGCGGTCCAATTTGGGATGGAGGGTATCGTTATGTTCTCACTCTCACAGATGACTTGAGTAGATATGGGTATGTCTACTTGATGAAACACAAGTCGAGACCTTTGAAAAGTTCAAGGAATTTCAGAATGAAGTAGAGAATCAACGTGAGAAAGATAAAATTCTTCGATCGATCATGGAGGATAATATTTAAGTCACAATTTGGTAACACAAGAAAATGTGGAATCGTTTCACAACTTCCCGCTGGAACACCTCGGAAACGGTGTGTCGAGCGTTGTCCACTCTATTGATATGGTGCGGTCTATGATGTCTCTTACCGATTTACGCTATCATTTTGGGGATCGCTCTAGAACAGCTACATTCACTTTAAATAGGGCACCGTCTAAGTCCGTTGAGGCGACAAGTATGAATTATGGTTTGGGAAGAAACCTAAGATCGTTTCTAAAAGTTTGAGGATCCGATGCTTATGTCAAAAACTTCAACTTTGGCTCGAACCCAAGTCGGAAAATCGTCTTCATAGGATACCCTAAAAAACCATTGGGTATACCTTCTACTTAAGATCCGAGGGCAAGATCTTTGTTGCCAAACGGATCCTTTGGAAAAAGTTTTCTCGAAAAAGTAAGTGGGAGGAAAGTAGAACTTCGATGAAGTACTACCTCTTGAACAGGATAGTAGTGCAGCTCGGAAAATGTTCTTGATTACACCGCGAAAGGAAATTCATAATGATGATCAAAGTACTTGGATCAAGTTGCTCTTGAACCCTGGGTCCACTAGGACCGTTCCCACCAGTGGTGCGCAACCCTTCACGGAAATCATGTTGTTGAACAACGGTGAACCGAACTATGAAGAAGGATGCGGGCCCGATTCCAACAAATGGCTAGAAGCCATGAAGTCCGAATAGAATCCATGTAAAAACAAAGTGTGGACTTTGGTGACTTGCCCGATGATGGCGATAGAAAACAAATGGATCTTTAAGAAGAAGGGACCCGATGGTAATGTCACCATCTATAAAGCTCGACTTGTCGCTAAGGGTTATCGGCAAGTTCAAGGTTGACTGATGAGACTTTCTCTCCGTAGCTAAGCTTAATCCGTCCGAATCATGTTAGCAATTGCCTACGATTATGAGATATGGCAGATGGGCGTCAAAACAGCATTCCTTAACGGTTATCTTAAGGAAGAGCTGTATATGATGCACCGGAAGGTTTTTCGATCCTAAGAACACTAACAAAGTATGCAAGCTCCGATCCATTTATGGGCTGGTGCAAGCATCTCGGAGTTGGAACATTGCTTTGATGAGATGATCAAAGCGTTTGGGTCTATCTGGACTTATGGGAAGCCTGCGTTTACAAGAAAGTGAGGGGAGCTCTGGCATTTCTCATATTATATGTAGATGACATACCGATGGGAAATGATATAGAATTCTTGGACAACATTAAGGCCTACTTGAACAAGTGTTTTTCAATGAAGGACCTTGGGAAGCTGCTTATATATTAGGCATCAAGATCTATAGAGATAGATGAGGGCCTCATAGGTCTTTCCAAAGCACATACCTTGATAAGATTTTGAAGAAGTTCAAAATGGATCAATCAAGAAGGGTTCTTGCCTATATTGCAAGGTGTGAGATTGAGCTCAGCTCAATGCCCGACCAGACAAAAGATAAAGAAGAGATGAGTGTCATCCCTATGCCTCACCATAGGATCT
The DNA here is from genome assembly GCA_021605205.1 of Aegilops longissima. NCBI lineage: Eukaryota > Viridiplantae > Streptophyta > Magnoliopsida > Poales > Poaceae > Aegilops > Aegilops longissima. The sequence continues at coordinate 33,772 of JAHIAM010006877.1, forward strand.
ATTATGTATGCCATCTTTGTACGGACCTGATGTAAACCTTGCGTAAGTTTGGTAGGAAGGTACCAAAGTAATCCCGCAAGGAACCGGACAGCGGTCAAGAATATCTGAAGTACGAAAAGGACAAAGGACATGTTTTCGTTTATGGAGGTGACGAAGGCTGGTAAAGGGTTACCTCGGGGCTAGCCGAACGGATCTGGATGACTCAAAGTCACAAACCGGATCGTGTATATGTTGAATGGTGGAAGCGATGGTGGTTTTGCAAGAAAAGCGTCGTGGGGGATCTACATGTGAAGCGGAGTACATGGCAGCCTCGGAGGCGCATGAAGCAATTTGGGTGAAGGTTCATCACCGACCTAGAGTCATACCCAATGCGTGGGGGATCAAATCTTTGGAAAAGTATTGCCCTTGCCAAGGCCCGGTTTCACAAAAGACCAGGCACATCAAGCGTCGCTTCAACTCCATCCGTGGCGTTGGGATGTAGACATAGAAATTTGTAAAGTGCATACGGATCTGAATTAGATCCGTTGACTCCTCTTCCGGGAAAACATGATCAACACGAACTCTATGGGTTGTTCGATTCATCCTGTAACTAGATTATTGACTCTAGTGCAAGTGGGAGTGTTGGAAATATGCCCTAGAGGCAATAATAAAAGCATTATTATTATATTTCCTTGTTCATGATAATTGTCTTTTATTCATGCTATAACGTATTATCCGGAAAGTAATACCGGTGTGAATACATAGACTTCGTCCCTAGTAAGCCTCTAGTAGACTAGCTCGTTGGTCCAGATAGTCATGGTTTCTGACTATGGACATCGGATGTCATTGACAATGGGATCACGTCATTAGGAGAATGGCGTGATGGAAAGACAATCCTAAGCATAGCACAAGATCGTGTAGTTCGTTTTGCTAGAGCTTTTCCAATGTCAAGTATCTCTTCCTTAGACCGTGAGATCGTGTAACTCCGGATACCGTAGGAGTGCTTTGGGTGTATCAAGCGTCCTGGCGTAAGCGGGTGACTATAAAGGTGCACTACGGTATCTCGAAAGTGTCATTGGGTTGACACGGATCGAGGCGGGATTTGTCACTCCGTATGGCGGAGAGGTATCACTGGGCCCCTTTCGGTAGTGCATCATCATAATGAGCTCAAAGTGACCAAGTGTCAGTCACGGGATCATGCATTACTGATGCGAGTAAAGTGACTTGCGTGACGAGACTAAGCGAGGTATTGGGATACCGAGCGATCGAGTCTCGGGCAAGTAACATACCGTCGACAAAGGGAATAGAATCGGGGTTGCTTGAACCCTTGACATCGTGGTTCATCCGATGACAACATCGAGGAACGATGGGAGCCAACATGGGTATCGAGATCCGCTGTTGGTTATTGACTGAGATCGTCTGGTCATATCGCATGTCTCCCGAACCGTGGGTCTACACATAAGGTTCGGTGGCGCTAGGGTTAATAGGAAGACAAGTATGTGATTACGAATGTTGTTGGTCCGGATGAGATCCCGGACGTCATGAGGAGTTCGGAATGGTCAGGTAAAGATTTATATATGCAAAGTGGTTAAGCGTATTCGGAAAGTTTGAGGGTATACGGTAATGTCTGGGGCCAGGGAGAGTTCGGAGGTCCACGGGAGGGCCACCCCTCGGGGCACATGGGCTAAGTGGGGAGGGAGCCAGCCCACGGTGGGCTGGCGCACCTCCCACCTAGGCCCATCTTGGCTAGGGCATGGGGAGGGAAACCCAAAGGCGCCCCCTGGCTTGGGGCAAGCCACCTCCCTCCTCCCCTTTGGCCGCCGCCCCCATCTAGGGTTTCCCTAGATGGCGGCCCCCTGCCCTCTCCTCCTATAAATAGGGGTGGGGGAGGGATGCAACGACCATTTTGATGGCGCAGCCCTCCCTCCCAACACCTCTCTTTCTCCTGTGAGCTTGGCGAAGCCTGCGGAGAACTGCCGTACCAACTGCACTGCCGTCGTGCTGCCATTGGAGTTGTCTTCCTCAACCTCTCCTTCCTCCTTGCTAGATCAAGGCGAGGAGGCGCCGTCGAAATCCCGTCCGTGTGTTGAGCAGCGGAGGTGCTGTCCGTTCAGCACTTGGTCATCGGTGATCGGAATCACGTTGGGAACGTCTCCATCATCACCACTCCCTCGAGCG
>JAHIAM010006878.1:0-47011 GCA_021605205.1 Aegilops longissima
TGCTATGCTCCATAGGATATCATGTGAAAATTCTATTGGTCACATCATGTTTGACAATCCATTGAACTTGTCATATGCTATGAGTGAGATCTCCCATATTGCATCATTTCAAGCTCAACATAGTAACTACGCATGCCCCATTAAAATAAATCCCATTTGCACTTATGGCATAGATGACGAGATGATGGTCATTGGCTTTTGTTTTTCATGTGATGATATTGTCATGCTTCCTTTAGATGATTTGCGCAATTCATCTACTATACCATGCCATGATCACATTGTTCCAAATATGCATTGTTTTGGATGTTGTCAATATTCTCCATGTGATGTTTCCATTAATGCTCATGAGGATACCCCCATAGTTTCCTCATATATATTAGGAGATTTTGATAATTCCATACTTTGCATGATTCCCATAATTGCGTGCACCATATGCATTCCATGAATAACAATGCTCTACATATTTCTCATGATGCATTACACAATTTGAGTCTCCATTATGCTATACATAACAACAAACCTATCATGATGGATGACATGTTTCTATATCATGCATCTCACTTATTTGAGCATTGAATATTTGGTGCTAACCAACACAAGCACGTATGCATCATGATGGATGATGCGTACATCTACCACGCACACACAATTTTCCCTTTGTCTTTGTTTTGTGTAGGTACTCACGTATACTCGTCAACCTCTCAATCCCAAGAGTTGACGAAACGAGCTCTTGAGAGCAACGATGACTTGGGATCCCGTGAACTATCATTCCCACCATTCCTTTTGCGCAAGGACTACGCGCATCTCTTTTACTTGTCTCTCACACGGCTATGGGCTATTTACCACTTGTCACCTTATGCTCATTTTCCCGTGTTCACTTTGCATGTTATTTTTACTCATATGCCTTTGCCATGCAATTGTGACCCTTGCTTGCATCTACCCATGATTCACCATTATGATAATTCTATGTGTATTTGCATGCTTGGTGGAGATACTAGTAGCTATTGCCATGATTTCTGTGTGCCCCATGCTATTGATGTTTGTTGTGTTGGGAAAGTCATGATGCCCCATTGCTACCTACATATGGCTTCTCACCAATACATTCATGCTATTGTCCTCATATCTTGCTTTCATGTTTGTGCTATGTCATGTGAATTACTCATGCCCACTATTTGCACACATGACATGATTGCCATGATTCCCTCTAGTATGTTGCATCTTCGCACTACTAGCTTGCTTGACTTGATCGCTATTATTGCTTGCTATGTTGCATCACCCATGTTCCACTATTACTCGCTTTCGTGGGTTGATGACATATATGTTCATGCCTCTCACATGATATATCGTGATCTTTGTCTCTTCTCTCCATTAATTGCACCTCTCATATGCCATTGTAGTGAGTGCATCCATGCTATGCTTATTCATCTTGGAGACTTGGGCATATTACTTGTGATGCATGCTTGTTTACTTGAGCCTCTTGTATTTGGTTGTTCTCGCATCATATGCCTCCATACTATGAAATGCTCCCTTGTCCTTCCTTATGATGAGCATGATGCATACACTTGTTGGGTATCTTACCACACGAATGATAGGTTTTGCATTTCCGCTAACCTCATTTGTTTTTCCGAGTGTTTGTCATGCTCTTTCGTTTTGAAGGATACACAAGGCGGTAACATGATGAGACAACTTGGTCATGTGAAGGCATACATGACGTGCGACACAAACATTTTCAACATCCTCATAAAGGTGATGATGTAGAGCGGAACCCTACGTGGACGATCTTTCACGCTTGGAGAGAATCCCTACGAGGAACACGAAGAACGAGCGGAAGAACACGAGGGAAAACACGGGGAGAACGAGAGAGAGATCACTCAACCGACAAGAAAACGATCACACAAGTGCTAGATTATCAAACACATAGAGTGGCACAAGATTCAAGGACAACAAAGGGTAGGATACAAGGGTAGCCGTTCTTCTCCATGAGGAGGTCTTGATGGGGTCCACCCTAGGAGGGGTCTTGAATCCGCTTGGGGGATCTTCTCCGTAGAGGTCCTGATCTCAAGGAGAAGTATCCAAGTGGATGAGCAAAGGCTCTCACACCAAATATGAGCAAATCCAAAGCTAACCCTAGAAAGGATGAGGGGAAGGTCTATTTATAGTCTAGGACCTCCAAGGGGTAAGTTGGGGGCGAAACGAGTACATGGGCCTCGGCCCGAAACGCTGCACGCAGGCATGGCGGTAGTGCCGTTGCTTCATGGCGGTGGTACCGCTTTCAGCGGTAGTACCGCTTATCTTGAGCGGTAGTACCGCCCGACGCCTGCTCGATTCTCGGAGTGTGTCGGGTTTTATGGAAGTAGGCGGATGGAGAGCGGTAGTACCGCTTGGCTCCCAGCAGTAGTACCGCTTGGCTTGAGCGGTAGTACCGCTCCTCCGACTCTGCAACTCCTTCTCTTGCTCTTGGTGTCCACCTTGGGCTGCATCTTCTCCTAGGTTGGTTCCTTGGTACCTAAGCATGCACAACATTCCAGATTGAGGTAGTAGCCATGTCTCGAGAGGGTCATATGATATTTCACTAAGGAGAGAAGTCACCTCGGTCTCGAGAGCTCGAGCTCGTGCTCTAGTCATGGGTCCTCTTGGAGCTTGGTGAGGCGACGGAAGGTCCATGGGGATGATCGAAGGATGCTCCGCATCATCTCCCCCCCCTTGGGAGAGATCCGACCTCGGATCAAAAGCTTCATCTCCATGGAAAGGTGCGAGGTCCTTGACGTTGAAGATGTCGCCACGCTGTACTTGTCACGAGGTATGTCGATCTTGTAAGCGTTGTCGTTGAAGCGTGCTAGTACCTTGAAAGGTCCATCGGCTCGAGGGAGAAGTTTGACTTGCGTTCTTTGGGGAAGCGGTCCTTGCGAAGGTGTAGCCACACTAGATCACCAATGTTGAAGACGATGGGTTGCTTGTTGGCGTTGAGCTTGTTTGCTTGGCGTTGTACTTGGCGCCGATGGTGTGCCTTGTATCTTCGTGCATCTTCTTGATGTAGCTTGCTCGCTCACTTGCATCCATGTTGGTGCGCTCTTGGAGAGGAAGTGGTAGAATGTCCAATGGGGACAACGGTTGAAACCGAGACGACCTCAAGGGGACTTGCCGGTAGTTGAATGTCTTGCACGATTGTAGGCGTATTTCGGCGATGGGTAGACATGCTTCCCACTCCTTGATGTTCTTCTTGATCAAGACACGAAGTAGAGTGGATAGTGTGCGGTTCGTCACCTCCGTTTGGCCGTCGGTTTGAGGATGGTATGCCGAGGAGAACAAGAGCTTGATTCCGAGCTTGGCACATAGGGTCTTCCAAAAGTAACTCAAGAACTTGACGTCACGATCGGAGACGATTGTCTTTGGTACGCCATGGAGTCGCAAGATTTCCTACAAAAGAGATTTGCAACATGTGAAGCATCGTCTATCTTGTTGCAAGGAATGAAATGTGCCATTTTAGAGAATCTATCCACAACAACAAAGACGGAATCCTTGCCATTTTGAGTCCTAGGCAAACCAAGTACAAAATCCATACTAATGTCTTCCCATGGTTGATATGGAATAGGAAGAGGCATATAAAGACCATGAGATTGAGCTTTAGACTTAGCTTTTGCGACATGTGTAGCATCGGTTGGTGAAGCGTGAGACGTCATGAACATCTTGGGCCAAAAGTAGTTGTTGGAGAGTGCGGCGAATGTCTTGTCGCGTCCAAAGTGTCCCATGAGGCCGCCTCCATGAGCCTCTTGCAAAAGGAGCAAACGAAGAGAAGACTAGGGAATGCAAAGTTTGTTAGCTCTCATAAGGTAACCATCCTTGATGTAATATTGTTCCCAAGACGTATCGCCAAACACTTAGCATAAGGAGAAGCAAAAGATGGATCATGCTCATACAAGTCTTTTATATGCTCAAAACCAATAACATTCAACTCAAGTTGAGTGACAAGTATGTTTATGCGTGAAAGCGTCGGAACTACATTTTCTTTACCCTTAATGTACTTGATCACATAAGGAAAAGATTCAATGAATTCACTCCATTTGGCATGACGCTTGTTCAATTTAGTTTGACCTTTGAGGTACTTAAGCGTTTCATGATCGGTATGGATGACAAACTCATGCGGTCTAAGGTAATGTTCCCAAACATGTAGCACACGCACTAAAGCATACAATTCTTTGTCATAGATGGGATAATTGTTGAGCACCGGAGAGTTTTTCACTAAAATATGCAATGGCTCGTTTTTCTTGCATTAAAACTCCGCCAATTCCGGTACCACTTGCATCACAATGAACCTCAAAAGTTTTGTCAAAATTGGGCAAAGCAAGAATCGGAGCATGAGTAAGCAAAGACTTGAGCTCATCAAAAGCGGTTGATTGCAAAGTTCCCCAAACAAAGGGAGTATTCTTCTTGCTCAAAGCATGCAAAGGAGCGGCAATTGTGCTAAAATCTTTCACAAAGCGACGATAGAAACCCGCAAGACCAAGAAAACTTCTCACTTGTTGCAAATTGGTGGGTTGGGGCCAAGTTTTGATTGCTTCAATTTTAGATTCATCAACATGGACACCCTTTGAAGAAACAACAAAACCCAAGAAAACCACTTTGTCAACTCCAAAAGTGCATTTTTTCAAGTTTGCATAGAGGCTTTCCTTGCGAAGAGTTTGCAACACAGATTTTACATGATTGATGTGCTCTTTCATGGTTTTGCTAAACACAAGAATGTCATCGAAGTAAACCACAACAAAGACTCCAATATAAGGACGAAGCACATGATGCATAAGACGCACAAAAGTACCGGAGCTTCCGAAAGACCCATAGGCATCACTAACCACTCATATAAACCAAATTTGGTTTTGAAAGCAGCTTTCCATTCATCACCCTCTTGTATGCGATTTGATAATAGCCACTTTTAAGATCAATTTTGAGAAAAGTTGGCTCCACTAAGTTCATCAAGCATGTCATCTAAGCGAGGAATGGGATGCCTATATCGAACGGTAATAGCATTGATAGGCCTACAATCGGAACACAAGCGGAAACTTCCATCGGGCTTAGGCACAAGAATAACCGGAATGGCACACGGGCTTAAGCTTTCACGTACATGACCGTTGTCGATTAGTTGTTGTACTTTCCGCTGAATCTCCTTGGTTTCTTCCGAATTGACTCGGTATGGAGCTTTGTTTGGTAGCGGTGCTCCGGGGATGAGGTCGATTCGATGCTCAATGCTTCAAAGAGGAGGTAGACCCGGAGGTAGCTCATCGGGGAAAACATCTTGAAATTCCTGCAAAAGAGATTGAAACACCAAAGGTAGCTCGTGAATGGTGTTAGTTTTGGTTCTCCATCCTTGCACACAAGGACAAAGTGCATCACACTCGATGGGTGCTCACACACTTCTCTCATCTCACTTTTGGTGGCAAATAGAATGAGGTTTTTCTCTAGGCAAGAGTCTCTCAAATTTGGCTTGTGGCTCTCACTCACTTTTGGGTGGATCACTTTCTCACTCTTTTCTCTATGATGTGTGGCTTGCTTGTCGGCTATCACTTGACTAGGAGACATAGGTCGAGCACATACTCCTTCCCTTTCATCTTGAAGCTATAGTGATTGGTTCGCCCATTGTGGATGACACCACGGTCGAATTGCCATGGTCGACCAAGAAGGAGGTGGCAAACGGTCATTGGGACCACATCACACTCCAAAGTGTCTTCATAAGCACCAATTTTGAAGGAGACTTGGACCGTATGCTCAACTCAGATAGTGCCGAGTCACTTAGCCATTGAACCTTGTAGGGGTGTGGGTGCTTCCTCTTGACCAATTGTAGCTTGGAGCATAGGTCTTCACTTGCCAAGTTGTGGCAACTACCTCCATCGATGATGACCTTGATGGACCGCCCATTGATGCCGCTTTTGTGTGGAAGATGTGGCATCGCTGGTCTTCTTCTTGTTGATGTTGAAGAGTCAAGACCTTGGAGACAACGAGAGCGGGGCTCGAATCCTCATCACAAAAGACTTGATCATCTTCATCTTCATTCACTTGTCGGTGCATGGCCACTTGCTCAAGGGCTTCCATTTCCTCTTCACTCATAGAGTCATATGTGCCATCGTCGTTGAGGATCATGGTGCGCTTGTTGGTGCATTCAGATGACTTGTGGCCTCGGCCGCCGCAAGTGAAACACTTGAAGGAGCTTGTTTTGATGGTCTCATCGGTCGGAGTAGAGGATGAAGCACGCGGCTTAAGGTTGTTTGAAGTAGGAGGAGGACAACTTGAACTTGTCGATGTCTTCTTGTAACTTGACTTGTCGTCGTTTCTTGAAGGAAGCTTGGTTGGTGTAGATGTTGGAGGAGTCGTTGAAGCTTGGTTGTTGGAGAAGCCGTAGGTCTTGGATGAGTACTTGGCGTACTTGAAGTCATCTTGTACTTGGCATTCCGCCTTTGTAGCTTGATGTACGAGCTCAATGAGGGATGAGTATGGTTGGAAGTCGGCGATCTTCTTGATGGGATGATTGAGGCCGTTCAAGAAACATGCCATAGTTTGCTCATCATCTTCCTTGACATTGGCTCGAATCATGGCTATCTCCATCTCCTTGTAGTATTCTTCAACGCTCTTTGTTCCTTGCTTGAGTAGTTGGAGTTTCTTGAAGAGGTCGCGGTTGTAGTAGGTTGGCACAAAACGTGCTCGCATGACATCCTTCATTTGAGCCCAAGTGGTGATTGGAGGTTCACCTCTTGCTTGTCGTCTCTCAATGATTTGTTCCCACCATATGAGCACATAGTCTTGGAACTCAAGTGATGCCATAGCGATTTTCTTCGCTTCATCGTAGTTGTGCAAGCGGAAGATTTTGTCAACCTTCAATGCCCATGAGAGGTAGTCTTCGGGGTCATTGCTTCCATTGAACTTTGGCATGGTGAATTTTAGCTTGCCGTAGCGTTGCTCTTCATTGTGTTGTTGGCGATGTTGATGATGACGTCCTTGACGTGGAATGTACTCGTCTTCATGTTGCTCTTGGCGCGGAGGAAGACCATGATCAACTTGCCCTTGTTGAACTTGAGGTTGAGGTGGAGCTTGACGAGCTTGTGGAGGAGCTTGAGGAACTTGACGTTGTACATGAGGTTGGTAGTTCCTCTCTTGGATTTCTTCTCGAAGGGCTTCCTCTTGATTGCGCCGTTCGCGATTGCGGTTGGCGAAGGCTCTACTTGATTCTTGAAGGGCACATTGCGCCTCAAGAGCTTGCGCTTCACGTTGTTGTTGTTGAAGACGTTGAGCCTTGGCGTCTTGTTAAATCTTGGTGACGGCGTGCTCTTTCTTCCTCTTGTTGGCGCATTTAAGACGTTGTCGTTCTTGGGCTTGAGCAAAAGCCTCTTGGTTTGATTGAGGACGAGGAACTTGATCATCAACTTGCTCTTGTGAATGCTTGTCATCTAGCGGGTTGCGAGATGCATGACGGTCTTGGCAGCGCTCGTCGTCAAGAGTGTTCGATGACGGTGTACTTGAGTCGTAGAATGTGTCGTCGGAATGTCGACTCGAGCGGCTCCGTCTTGATGATGAAGAAGTGGAATGATGCCGTTTTCTCATCAACGCGCGGATTTCGTCCATTCTTGCATCATTCTCTTCCTTGTGAGACTCGAACTTGTTGTCGAAGTAGTCTCTTGTACGTTGCTCGGAGAGTCGCAAGTCGGTGGCGAGGTTGTCGATGCGGTCGCTCATTGCTTGTTGTTCTTGGTGCAACGCTCACAGCACCAAAGAGGTGGCTCTTTGTGACGATGAGGACATGTCGTCGTCTTGCTCGATGAAGAGTGGGTTGGTAGAAGAACTTGGCCTATCCATCATTCCAAACAAGATGTGAGTGGTAGAACGGAAAAGAACTTATACCAATGTACCTTTGACCGATGTTGAAAATGAATCAAGTTCACTCAAATGCGGACAATGAAATAGCACTCTTGGTACCGATTCTTGTCGGTTCTCACACCTACACAAATAAAAGCTTATGGTGGAGCTCGGTTAGGATGGTGGCACAAAATTTGATGCAATTGTAAGTGAGACTCAATAAAGTTGAAAAGATTCGCAAATTCGCAAATGTAACAAGTAGACCAAGCAAGTAGTGGTACACGGAAACACACATAAATAGATAAGTGGGATTGTGCAAACCAAAGTGAGCCAAAATGTGGAAACCACGAGAATGCTCTTGTTGCACAATACTAGAGAGACGCTAGCACGATTGCACAAAAGGCGGATACGCGAACTTGTGCACAACCTATTAGGCAAAATGCAACGATCTCTATCCCAAGTATGCTATATGTATGATATTTCGTGCTATGATCCAAGATGATCGGATATGACAATCTTAATGTTGTATGATGCTATGGTTCTTGCTTATAAGCTCTTTGCTTATCTTTCCTCTTTGCTTAAAAGCTTGGGTGGCTCTTTCCTTTTGAGCTCTTTTCTTATGCAAACTTCATGAACCAAGATAGCAATTGTGTATGCTATGACAACATTGTGACACACAAGTTGATCTCAAGATATGCACCACTTTGGTATGCTATGTATGCTATGGAGTATGATCACTAAGGTGCACAAGTCATGTTGCCGGCAATACTCAATGGCTAGTCTCGATGGGTAAGCAACGCAAAAGTAAGGCTATGTGGTTATCAATGCAATTGCGAGAGATGACAAAGATGTCGTCGAGGTTACCGTCCTTGACGATGATGATGTTGACGTCGAACCGTACCTATATAGCCGAAACACAATAGGACACGGGAACCACAACTCAAATTCTCAAAGACCAAAAGCACAATGTGGTAGCGGAAAGTGGAGGTGGTATAGCGGATGATGTGGTTTAAGCCCTAGGCAAAGATGCCGATGTTCGGAAAATTTGATGGTGTCAAAAGGTGGTGAAACCAAGGTGAGGACTTCGGGCACGTCGATAGCTTCAAAACGAGCCAAAGAACACTCAAATCGGAGTTTGGAGTGAAAAGTTACGATGAAAATGGTGAAAGTTGGAAGGCTGAAACTGGCCAGGGCGGTAGTACCGCTGGGTAGGGCGGTAGTACCGCTCGTAAGCGGTAGTACCGCTCGTGTCGGGATTTTTCGACTATTTAGGCTGAACGGGGGCTGGCGGTAGTGCCGTACTCAGCGGTGGTACCGCTAGGAGGGCGGTAGTACCGCTCACAGCGGTAGTACCGCTAGGAGGGCGGTAGTACCGCTCGAGTCGGGATTTTCTCGACTGCTCGACTCGTTGCGCGATTTTGGGGCGGAAATGGGTGATTTCGGGGTCAAAATTCGATGGATTTTGTGGATGGAAAGAGGTGAAACTTGGGGAGATGCTAGATCGACTCGAAACCAAACAAATCCACGGATCAAAATCAACAAAATTTCATCACACTAACAAATCACAAAAAAATTTGGGGCTATTTTTGTGGGGAATTTTCGGAATTAGGACAAAAACAACAAAATCAAGCTAGAAAAAGAAGGGTAGGGGCTCCAATAACGTGATCAACCTGGCTCATGATACCATGATGATGTAGAGCGGAACCCTCGTGAGCGATCTTTCACGCTTGGAGAGAATCCCACGAGGAACACGAAGAACGAGCGGAAGAACACGAGGGAAAACACGGGAGAACGAGAGAGATCACTCAACCGACAAGAAAACGATCACACAAGTGCTAGATTATCAAACACATAGAGTGGCACAAGATTCAAGGACAACAAAGGGTAGGATACAAGGGTAGCCGTTCTTCTCCATGAGGAGGTCTTGATGGGGTCCACCCTAGGAGGGGTCTTGAATCCGCTTGGGGATCTTCTCCGAGAGGTCCTGATCTCGAAGGAGAAGTATCCAAGTGGATGAGCAAAGGCTCTCACACGAAATATGAGCAAATCCAAAGCTAACCCTAGAAAGGATGAGGGAAGGTCTATTTATAGTCTAGGACCTCCAAGGGGTAAGTTGGGGCGAAACGAGTACATGGGCCTCGGCCAAACGCTGCTACGCAGTGGGCGGTAGTCTTGTTGCTTCATGGCGGTAGTACCGCTTTCAGTGGTAGTACCGCTTTGGGTGATAGTACCGCTTTCAATGATAGTACCGCTTATCTTGATGTAGTACCGCCCGACGCCTGCTCGATTCTGGAGTGTGTCGGGTTTTGCGGAAGTAGGCCGGATGGAGAGCGGTAGTACCGCTTGGCTCCCAGCGGTAGTACCGCTTGGCTTGAGAGGTAGTACCGCTCCCTCTGGACTCTGCAACTCCTTCTCTTGCTCTTGGTGTCCACCTTGGGCTGCAGCTTCTCCTAGGTTGGTTCCTTGGTACCTAAGCATGCACAACATTCCAGATTGAGGTAGTAGCCATGTCTCGAGAGGGTCATATGATATTTCACTAAGGAGAGAAGTCACCTCGGTCTCGAGAGCTCGAGCTCGTGCTCTAGTCATGGGTCCTCTTGGAGCTTGGTGAGGCGACGGAAGGTCCATGGGGATGATCGAAGGATGCTCCGCATCAGGTGAACTCCTTCCCTTTGAGCCATCCTCAATTACACATATTGGATGGGTCATTCTTTCATTGTTGTCTCCTTCTTCTTGTCTACATGATACATATATTGGATGAAGGACCAACATTGGAGATGGACCCTATGGACCTTCAAGTTGAGGAGTGCCACGACATCGAGCATTGGTACATCAACACTCCTTTGACACATTGCACCAACACATACATATTTGTTGATTGTGTTCCCATATGTCATGCTCAATGATGAGGACATGACTACCTTGGATACAACCGAAAATATTGCATACATTTATATTTGTGAGGTGATTTCTAATGCAAACTATGCAATAATTTATTTATGTCATCCAGGACAAAAATACTTCACAAACTTTTGTGCCATGTCTAATTGCAGGTGTATGGGACATTTGTACAATCCACATATGAAGATAAGGGAGAAAGAGATGTTTACCTGCTGTTCAAAAAGTTCTTTCATGTCACTTTTGGCCCAAGAGAAGATAGAGTCCAAGTCTCTCACGTTCGGACTCAGATTCGGACCGCATGACATACCGACTCAAAACGTTAATAACTTTTTCATACGGACTCCAAATTGGTTGATTCTTTTTTGTTGGAAAATAGATTTCGTGCACTTTCCAACCCAATTGGATTCACCTTAAAATTAGTCCGGAGCGTTGAGTTATGGACGAAACAATCTGATGCTGCAGCAGAATCCGAGTCAAACTACAAGTCCAAAGGTGTTACGTTACCTCCACTTGGGCCCATTGGTCTTGTACGATCTAGGGTTAGTTTTAGGCTGCCTTGGGACGTCCTCCCACCTCCTTGGCTGCCACCCCTTGCTCCTATATAAGTAGATCCATCTAGTAGCTTTTTCCTTGGGATTTGTTTAGTTAAAAGTTAGCCATTGCAACTTCGTGTACTTCGTTTGTGTCCAACGACCAGACCAAGACCGCTTTCGGATCCGCACCATTAGAAATACTTCATATATATTCGCAATATTCAGATTGCTTTATCATATTCTTGCTTGTTCTTTGATTGCTTGCATGATGAGGACATCAATACCATTGTTACACCCACAGCCCCTACTGTTACATATAATGGACCAATTACTAGAGCTCGCGCACGCCAATTAAATTACCAGGTACTTTCGTTTCTTGGTAATGATTCTAATGTTCATGAGAATATGATGCTGCCTAAATTGGATACATTTGTTTTGCTTACAAATGAAGGCCTAGCTTGGAGAAGGATGAACATTGGAGCAAGAACAAGCATGGAGTTGATGGCATGCGCAAAGGAGACAAGAACAGAGTTTCAAGTGATGATTTCAGGACTTTGAAGCCACCATAATGAGTGCATGAAGCCTTGGACGAAACATACAAGATGCCACTTCATAATTTTCGTCCAGAGGCTATTCTAGGTGTTGCGTCACCTTATTTTTGGGCCAGGCCCATGTAATTTCGAAATACTTCAATATAGGCTGTTTTTAGAGTCCGTATGTGTGGGGAAACAAGAGTTAGGTGTAGGACCTTGAAGTATGTCTAGAAGTATGTCTAGAGGGGGGGGGGGTGATTAGACTACTTGACCAATAAAAACTTAACCTTTTCCCAAATTTATAGTTTGGCAGATTTTAGCTATTTTAGGACAAGTCAAGCAATCATCACACAATTCAAGCAAGCATGGAAAGAGTATATAGGCAGCGGAAAATAAAGCATGCAACTTGCAATATAAGGGGAAGGGTTTGGAGGATTCAAACGCAATTGGAGACACATATGTTTTTGTCGTGGTTCCGATAGGTGGTGCTATCGTACATCCACGTTGATGGAGACTTCAACTCACGAAGGGTAACGGCTGCGCGAGTCCAGGAGGGCTCCACCCACAAAGGGTCCACGAAGAAGCAACCTTGTCTATCCCACCATGGCCGTCGCCCATGAAGGACTTGCTTCACTAGCGGTAGATCTTCACGAAGTAGGCGATCTTCTTGCCCTTACAAACTCCTTGGTTCAACTCCACAATCTTGTCGGAGGCTCCCAAGTGACACCTAGCCAATCTAGGAGACACCACTCTCCAAGAAGTAACAAATGGTGTGTTGATGATGAACTCCTTGCTCTTGTGCTTCAAATGATAGTCTCCCCAACACTCAACTCTCTCTCATAGGTTTTGGATCTGGTGGAAAGATGATTTGAGTGGAAAGCAACTTGGGGAAGGCTAGAGATCAAGATTCATATGGTAAGAATGGAATATCTTGGCCTCAACACATGAGTAGGTGGTTCTCTCTCAAAAATGGTAAGTTGGAAGTGTAGGTTCAGTCTGATTGCTCTCTCCACGAATGAAGAGGAGGTGGAGGGGTATATATAGCCTCCACAAAAAATCTAACCGTTACACACAATTTACCAAACTCGGTGGGACCGAATCGTTAAACTCGGTCGGACCAATTTAGTAAACCTAGTGACCGTTAGTGATAGGTTAGGGCATAACGTAATCTCGGTGAGACCGATTACACAAACTCGGTGAGACCGATTTAGGTAATAAGCTTTCCAGAGAGTTGGTCAGGTAAACTCGATGGGACCGATTTGCTCTTTTCGATGAGACCGAAATGTTACAAAAAGGAAACAGAGAGTTTACATTGCAATCTCGGTGGGACCGATCGCTCACTTCGGTTAGACCGAAACGTTACGAAGGGAAACAGAGAGATTGCAACCCCATCTCGGTGAGACCGAGATCCCTATCGGTAAGACCGATTTGCTTAGGGTTTGTGGCAGTGGCTATGACTTTTGGAATCGGTGGCGCCGGATAGAAAGAATCGGTGTGACCGATTTTGGCTTTAGGTTTAGGTCATTTGTGGATGTGGGAAAGTAGTTGAGGGTTTTGGAACATATCACTAAGCACATGAAGCAAAAGGCTCATTAAGCAACACCTCATCCCTTCTTGATAGTATTGGCTTTTCCTATAGACTCAATGTGATCTTGGATCACTAAAATGTAAAATGAAGAGTCTTGAGCTTTTGAGCTTGAGCCAATCCTTTGTCCTTAGTATTTTGAGGGATCCACTTTCATCATCCATGCCATGCCATTCATTGAGCTTTCCTGAAATAATAGTCTTGGAATAGCATTAGCTCAATGAGCTATATGTTGTTATGAATTACCAAAACCACCTAGGGATAGTTGCACTTTCAATCTCCCCCCTTTTTGGTAATTGATGACAACATATAGATCAAAGCTTCGACAAATGATAATAAAATTAAATAACATCGTCGCTTTGAGAAGTATGTGATAAGCAAGAGCTCCCCCTAAATTTGTGTATAGTTTTAGATTTGCTTTGGACTGCAAATGCACAGTGAATTAGGCTCATGGGTTACTCTTCCATGTCACATACATCTTGGTGGAGCGCTCAAAATAATAAACAATGAATACATGCACTCATCACCAAGCATAGTGAGTGATCACATAAGATAGATAGGATAATATCATCAAACATGCATAAGTGTAGCTTATGATCAAACACATGATCATCAATGTCTCGCAAGCATAGTATCTCAACCAAAAGCAAACAAAGTTTGAAAAACCATCAAATAAAGCAAGAAAGAACAAAAGCAACACACTCTCTCTCGAAGCCTATGATCTATACATTTTTCTCCCCCTTTGGCAACAAGTTACAAAAAGTTCATAGAAAATGCATAGTGCTAGATCGACTCTCAGGCTTAATCTGCTGGTGGTGGAGTCCGGATAACGCCGAGGACGAAAGCTTCAGTTGAAGTAGATGGAGCTGGAGCTGATGTAGGTGCTGGAGCTGGTGGCACTGAGGCTGTAGCTGGTGCAAATGAAGTTTCTCTTGTGTCATCCATGCACATGCAGATGACCTCTGGGCTCTAGGCACTCTGGCAAATGCATCAGTTGTTGTTTTGCCCTTCCTCTCCTGCATGTCCTCTTGTAGTTCCTCCACTGCAGACTGAATCTCAGTTACTTTCACATCTAAGTTATAGAACTTTTGTTCTATGATTCTCTCCAAGCTCTCCTGATTTTGAGTGAGGGTGGCCAATCCCTTTTCAATCCTCAGGGTTGATGCTATCAAGTAACCAAGCTGCTCCTGCCTTTTCAAATACTCAGATGCCTTCTCCTTCTTCTCCTGAGCTTGAACTGATTGTGGATCATCTTCATTCATGACAACCTCATTGTCCTCAAAGTCTGGATAAAGTGGAAAGTGTTCCTTATCCAACTGATATTTTCCTGTGGCCATCTTTGAGTTTATCAATTCTTGAATCTGAGGTGCATATCCATAGCTCCTCTTCTGATTTGCTGCAGTCCTCTTGATTGTTTCTATAATCAGGCTCATGACTTTGAACTTTTGTGGCACATCAAACACATGCAACATGTTGATGGCATGCCCTCTGATCATGTTATGGTCACCAGACTTGGGCAACAATGTGTGCTTCAGAATCCAATTTATGGTTGGCAACCCTGACAACAGAAAGTGAACGGATCCAAACTTGTGAGTTCCTAATGCCTTGTCTGGAATCTCCTTGTACATGTGAGCCATTGAATTGTGACCCATCTTCTTCTTTGCATAAATGTCCAGATCATCATCATTCTCCTCTGGGGCATTTATCAGCTTTGCCCATTCTTCAACAGTGGACTGGTACCTTGTACCTTCAGACATCCAAACAATTCTCCCATCTGGGTAAAAATGTGCTGTGGAGTAGAACTGGATGATAAGTTCATCATTCCAATTTGTGAGCTTTTGCCCAACAAAATCTGCAACTCCACAAGCAATAAAGCTGTCTTGCACTCCAGGATAGTGCTGTTTATTCTCCTTCATGTAGGTCCAGTCGACCCACCTCATATCACAAACTATGGGCTTCTTGTCCAGCAAAATGGTCTCATAAAAGTCCTGTTGTTCCTTAGTGTGGAACCTGTAGTCAACAACAGGTCTTCTCCTTAAAGCATATGGATCTTCCATCCTCCATATCCTCAGCCCTGAATCCTTCCGGATTCTCATGTCCTCAGCCACAGGATGGGCATCATTGTGGTCTGGTATCTTGGGCTTGAGCTTTCTCAGAACTTGTCCTTCTTCATCTTCCTCATCAGACATCCTCGAGCCTTGGGGCCTTGTTCTTCTCAGCAGCTGGAATACTCCTGGTATTCCTCTTTGGTGCAGACTTGGCCTTGGGGGCAGCTTTGGGTGCTTCCTTGGGCTTAGATTTGGCAGCCCCTGATCTAATAGCATCTCCCATAAGCTTTGGTGCCTTTGGAGCTGGTGCAACAGGTTCATCCTCTTCTTCCATCATGGAAGGCTTCCCAATAACTCTGGCCATGGTCATCTTGACCCTTTCCTTTCTTTTCTTCCCTTCTGCAGCAGGTTCTTTGGGTTGGGTTTCCAAAGAAGCTTGTGTAGACACTCTGGCTTTGGACATTGGTTGTCTTCCTGCAGGCCTTTTGATCTTCATGCCTGGCTTTGCATTCTTTGCTGAGCCATATTCCTTCTTGAGCACAACTTTCTTGGAGATAGCCTCATCTTCCTCAGCTCTATAATCTTCATCCTCTGAATCTGAAGTTCTTTTCCTCCTTTGCCTAGTTGCAGCCTTAGGCAAATTGCTCGGAGTACTTCTGCTCCCTTCATCTGAAGTTGAGGGACTAGTGCCCTCACTCAAGTTCATCTGCTCTCGACTGTTCGGCTGTCACTTTGATCGGACATACCGCAAAGGCTGATTCTTGACCACGTGAAGAGTTATTGATGAGATAGAAAAGACGAGCATCACAAAATGCAGAGGTTTTTGCAAAAGAATGACTCAAAAGTTTAGTTTTAGTTTTCCACAGAAAGCATTTCGGATCCACCGATTTTCAAACTCAGTGATACCGAAGCAGTTTTGGAACCTAAACTGATGATCTCGGTTGGACCGAGTTTCAGTTCGGTGGTACCGAGACGGCTAGGATTTCACAGAATTCTCAAATCGGTTGCACCGATTAGTAATTCTCGGTCAGACCAAGAGTCACTTGTGCAATGGCATAAGCCAAATCGGTGAGACCGAGTTTTTCAACTCGATGGGTCCGAGATGGTTTCGGCGGAAACCTAAACCTAAAAATTTGAACCACATCTAATCTATGAACTACTTTGGCTGGATAGATGAGTTTCAATCGTGGCAAGAGTCAATATGAAAACAATGTGCCAGGAATCAGACGTGGATAGCACAAAGATCAAGTCCATACCCTAACTTGGCGGTGGACTTGCTACGGTGGCAGCGGTGGGGACGAAATCCGTTGACGGTGGCGAAGACCAATGATGTGGAGGAGGTCTTGGCGGCGAGGAGACGATCCGGAGACCACGATGGCAGAGCGAGCTATTGCTTGTGGCGAAGTGTTTGGAGAAATTTCCAAAATTTTGCCCGTGGCTATATATAGCTCGACTCTGTCGGTGTGACCGAGTGGAACAACTCGGTGGCACCGAGATGCATAACCGTGTTCGATTCTGACCAAATCGGTGAGACCAAAAGTTCAAATCGGTTGCACCGAGATTGAAAACTCAGATCAACTTGATGATCTCGGTAGGACCGAAATGGAAGGATCGATCAGACCGAGAATCATTAAGAGGTTTTGGAAGTTTAAGTCTATGACGAATCGGGGACTCGAAAGTGCTCCTCACACGAGTGGTTGAATCGACTTGATCAAATTTTGTGATGTAGCATGAATAGAGTTTGAGACGAGAAAAGCATAGATAGCTAAAGAAGGTTCTTAGGCATTCTTGTCCATCCACTTGGCACAAAGAAAAGAATCCAAACAAATAAAACAACAAGTGGATGTCCTTGAATGAGTAAAATATGCACCAACATGCTCACACAATAAGATGGCAAGTAAAATATGTGGCAAAGCATGCACAACCAATTCCAGCATCTATCAAGCAATTGGCGATGACTAGGTCATCTATATATGAGTATATTGACTTAGGAGTCAAATGAGAACATTTGATCATAGGTCATACTCATCGTTTAAGCTCAAGTGGGGTTACCACTTTTACATAAGGCATTAATGTGTTCACACCATTAGAGTTGCTTTGACTCAATTCTTAGAGTTAAGCTCCCCCTTGATGTAGGGCGGAACCCTACGTGGGCGATCTTTCACGTTGGAGCGGGTCCTACGGGGAGACACGAAGAACGAGCGGAAGAACACGAGGAAATCACGGGGAGGAACGAGGGAAAACACTCAACCAACAAGGAATCGGTCACACAAATGCTAGATCAAAGAACACAAAGGGAGATACATGATTCAAGGTCAACAAAGGACGATCTGAGACGGTAGCCGTTCTTCTCCGTGAGGAGGTCTTGAGGATGGTCTTCTCCGCAAAGGGAGGTCTTGAATCCAAGGTGGATCGTCTCCGAAGAGGGGCCGCGTCTCTCTCGTGGAGTAGATCCGGTATGGATGATGACTCTATCTAATGAGCTAAATCAACGCTAACCCTAAAAAGAGGAAGGGATGAAGTATATATAGTCTCGGGGCGAAGGGTACAAGGACAAGTCCGGATGCATCTTGGCGCAGTAGGGGAGGCGGATGTCCAAGGCGTCGGGCGGATGTCAAGCTTTCGAGACGCCGGATGTCCGGCTAGGGGCGGATGTCCGGCTGGCGGGGCTGGTAATCTTGTCGATTGGTGCGGGCGCCGATTTCGGGCGAGTGGCGGATATCCGGCTTGGACGGGCCGGATGTCCGGCGGGAGGCGGATGTCGGGCTGGCCTGAGTCTTCAGATGCATTCGGTGATGGAGGGCGGATTTCGAGGCGAAGGGGGCGGATATCAGGGGCTTCCGGAAGAGCCGGATGTCCTGCCAAGGCGGATGTCCGGCTGTCTGGTCCCTTTCTTCCTTCTCCTTTCCTTGCTCCCGCAGCAAGACGCTTGGCCTTGGTCCTTGGGCTCTCCATGATCTCCTCGGGTGTACTGAGTATGCACAAGGTCCGCTTGAAGTAGCATCCATGTCTTACATGCGGAAAGGGAAGATTCGGAAAGGAGCGAGTTCACCTTAGGTCCGATGGCGTGTAGTCGAGGTCTCATCTTATGTATCCTTGGGGCTTGGAGAGTAGATGGAGTGTACATGGGGATGAACGTGGGATGCTCCGCATCACCCCTAGATGTGAGATCCCCCCTTAGTGGGTTGAACTAACCTTGGGTTTTGTTGATGATGACTTCATGTAGGTGTAGAAGATGTAGATGCTCAATGTTGATGTAGATCATTTGGAGCAATCCTTTGGAGTGAGTTGCACTTTCAACTTGCCTACATGGGTTAGTCCCACAAGGAACAAACAAGAATATCCATAGACATAGAGTGATGCACACACAAGATGATGTCCATGAAAACATTAGGTTACCTTGTCCCTTGTCTTACCAATATGAGGGTTTGTGACTCCTTGAACTAGTGCAAGATGTGAAAGTTGATTGCAATTGTTCTTGCCAAAATGATATGAGTGAAGAGTGTTGGCGGAGTCACCCTCAAGAACTCTCTAGTTCTTCTTCTTCGGGATCCACATCATCTGATAGAGGCAAAGGTGTCCCGTCTTTCGATGAGATGTGGTTTTCGCTTTGGAGGAAGTCGACTTTGACGATCCGACCATTTAACGTCTTGAGGACGTCGCGCCTTAGCAATCGCTAAACCAACTCCGAGAGGTTATTGACCACACCGGAGCATGATCAACTGACCACGAGGGTCTGTTTCCTGCGAGCAAACGAAGAACAAGCAAGAAACTGAGTTTGCAATCTGGATATTGCGAATATAAGATGAAAGCTTTATTGATCAAGGTGGGGTTCTGTGGCGCCTTTGTGCAGTCGTTGAACACAAAGCGAAACGCGAAGTTGCAGCTATGGCGAACTTTTAATCTAAACAAAACCCAAGGTCTAAACGGTGCCCTAAGGCTGTATATATGGAGGAAGAGGGGGAATTTAAAGTTTTAAAAAACTTGATCGGTTCCATTTTTCCCGGGGGTTAACATTTAAAAATTTTGGTTTTAGTTTTGGTAAAGAGAAGCTTGGAAAGGGCCCTGGATTTTCCCCGGGGGCCAGAGGGAAAAAAACAAAAACCAAATAGGGAAAAGGGGAAAAAAACCCAAGGGCCCAAAAAATGAAAAGCAAAAACCGGGAAAAAAATAAAAAATTGGGGGTGGCTTTTTCCCAAAGGGGAAATTTTTCCCAAGGAACTTCGGGGAAGCCAAAGGGGCCATTTCCCGGGGTAAGGTTAATTTTTTGAAATTTAAAATCCCTTAAAAAAGGGGATATTGGGGGCCCGGGGGGGGAAAGAGGGGGAAAAAGGGGGGCCTCCGGGGTTTAAACCAAAATTTAAAAAGGGGGAAAATGAAAATTCAGGGGGCTGGTTTTTTGGGTTTTGGGGTTTCGGGCCAAAGTTTGGGGAACATGGGTTTTGGAGGGCGGTTTTGAGGGGGGAAAGGGGTTTTGGTTGGGAAACCCGGGGAAAAAAAACCAAAAAACGTTTTCCTTTTTTTTCCCCGGGCCCTGGGCGAGGGAAAAAACAGGGGTTTAAGGCAATTGCGGGCGGGGGAAAATTAGGAAAGGGCAACAAAGGGTTGTTGGAATTTTTTCCGGGGGTTAATTTAAATTTAAGGGGGTTAATTAAGCCCAAAATTTAGAGGAGCCCCCTGTGGGGCCCCTTTTTTTTTCCCTTGGGGGGGGGTTTGGAGAAATTTTGGGGACAAAAATTTGGGGAGGGGAAAAAACCCCAAAAGGGATTTAAAAAAAAAACCAAAGTTGGGTTAAAAAGCCTTTTGGGGGGGGTTTTTCTAAAATTTGGGTGTTCCTAAATTTAAAGTGAAATTTAAAGGGTTCAAAAGGGTTTTTAAATTTGAGTTAAATTTAAATTGGGAATTAAAAAGGGAAATTTTGTTTCAAATTTTGGGCCCGGGAAATCCCAAAAAAATTAGCTTGGGGGGGCCCCAAATTTCCCCAAAAAATTTTTGGGCTGTCAACCGGGGTTTTTCCTTGGAAACAGGCAAGAGGGATGGGGTTTCCCAAAATTTGGAAAAGGGGGGAGCTTTGCCCTGTTCTTTGGGCCCATTCCTTGGGAAAAGGGGTTGGAGGGGGTTTGGAAAAAAAAAAAATTTCCCTGGCTTTTTTGGGGGGCCCCCCTTTGGGGGTTTCCAACCCTTTTGGGGGTTTCCCCCAAGGAAAAACACTAATTTGAAAGAAAAGGGGGAAAAAAAATTGACAATGTTCGGGCCCTTTTAAAGGTTGAAAGGGTTTCATGGTGGGGGAAATTAAAAAACCCGTTTTTCCCCCGGTTAATTAGGGGGAATTTCTTTTGGGGGTAAAATTTATTTGTCACAGGGCCAAAAAGTAATTTTTTAAAACATGGGTCCCACAAAAAAAAGAAATAAAAGGGCCTTTTAAGTTTGCCTTTAATTGGGTGGGCCCAACAATTAGGGTTTATCTCTTTTGAAAAGGTTTTTTAATTTTTCCCCAAATGTTTTTAATGTTCCCCCAAAACTGGGCCTTCTTTTAAAACATTATCATTTAAAAACCCTTTTTGGAATTGGGTTTTTTGGAAAAGGAAAAATCCCTTTGACCAGTTTGGGGACCTTTTTCCCTTTAAAAGTTTATTTTAAACATTCCCCTTTTTAAAGTTTTCCCGGGCAAAAAACAAACAAAAAGGTTAAAAATTTTTAAAAAAAAAAAAACGGGGTTTTAGGGGTTTTTAAATTTAAAAAATTTATTGAGGCAAAAATTTCAAAAAATTACCCTTTTAAAACAAAATTTTCCCCTTTTTAAAATCCCAATTTTTTAACTTTCGTTTAAATTTTTTAAAAGATTTAAAACTTTCCCTTTTTAAACACCCAAAACAAAGAAAGAAAAATCAAAATTTTGGGCCATCAAATTTTAAAAAGGGTCAAATTAAAAACGTTTTTACATTTAAATTTTCCCCTTTTTTTTTCCCAAAAACCTTTCCCCTTTTTATTTAAAAAAAATTTTTGGGGAAATATCTAAAAAATTTAGCCCAAAAAAAAAACCCAAAAAGGCAAAATTTTTGCTGAAAAGGGAAACCTAAATTTTCCGGCAAAAAAATTTAATTCCCCCTTTTAAATTTAAATTCCCTTTCCCCTTTGAACAAAAACACCCCTTTTTAATTTTAAAAAAAAATTTTTCCCCGGGCCTTTTTTTTATTTTAAAATTTTTTAAAAACTAAATTTTTTTTGAGGCCAAAAAAAATTTTCCCCCCAAAAAAAAAAATTTAAACCCCCCTTTTTTCCCATTTCCCTAACCCTTTATTGCCCCCAAAAGGCCGGAAAACCCCTTTAAAAAAACTTTTCCCCTTTTTTTTAACCAAACAAAAAATAATTTAAAATTTTAAAGGGGAAAAATTTTGAAAATAAATTTGGCTTTAAAAAAATTGGAAATCCAACTTTTTTCTTAAACCCTAAGGGGTGAAATTTCCTGAAAAACAAAAACAAGTAAAAGGGTTTTCCCCCTTTTTTCCCCACCCAAAAGCAAAATTTTATTTTCCTCAAAAGGGGGGATTTTTAGCAATTTTGGAACCTTTGGGAGGGGTTATGGGGCCCTTTTTAAAAGGAAACCCCTTTTAATTAAAGGGAAAAAACCCCCCTTTTTTTTTTTTAAATTTTTTCCCAAGGTTTTGGGGAGTTAAAACCAGAAATTTAAATTAAATTGTTACTTTTTAAAATTCAGGAAAAACTAATGACGGAAAATTTGCTATTAAACCCTTTCCTTTAAAGGTTTTAATTCCCCAATCAACAAAAAAAAAGGAACGGGGAAAAGTTTTGCAAATTTTAAAAAACTTTAATGTTTTTATGGGTTTTTTTAAATTTCCAAAAATGAATTTGAAAATTCTTTAAATTTTCAAATTTTTTGAAAGGTAAATTTTTTCCTTTCTCTGCCCCTTTTAAATATCTTTTAAAAAGGATTTGGCCCCAGGATTAAAAAAAAAAATAAATATTCTTTTCTTCCCCAAAAATAAAAAGAAATTTTTGAAAAGGGAATTTTAAGGAAATTTCCTTAGGGAATTTTTCTTTTGGGTTTTTTGGGGTCCCGGGGGTTTTTGGTTTCCCAAAAAATTCGGTTAAATTTGGGTTGGAATTGCTTAAATTGGTAAAAATTTTGGTTTTCCGGTTTTTAAAAATGGAGGGGAAGGAGGAAAACCCTAAAAAGGGTTTGTAAAAGGGTTTATCTCTTTTGTTTTCCAAAACCCTAAGGTAGGGGGGTTTTTTTTTGGGCATTTTATTTACATTTCCCAAAACAAATTTGGAAAATTTGGAAATTTGTTTTTATTCCCCGGAATGGTTTTCCTTGAAGGGATTTTAAAATTTAATTTTGGTAAAATTTAAATTTTGAAAACAATCCTTTTTAGGAAAAAAAACTTTCCCGGGAATTTTTGGTTTTGGTTAAAAAAGAAAATTTTGAAAAATTTGGAAATTTGGCCAAAAGAAGTTTTTTTTGGGTCCTTTGGGAAAAACCTTTGGTGATTTTTTGCCAGTTTTCTTCCAAAATGTTTTAAAAGGTGGCAGGGAATTTTAAAGGGTTTTCCCTGTTTTCTACTTTTGGGAAATTAGGGTTTCCCGTCTTGGTCCCCTTTAAAAGTTAAATTGCCTTTTGGGGCCCTTTAAAAAGGCCAATTTTTAAAAGGAAGTTTCTTCAATACTTTAAAAATTAAATTTAACTTTAATTTTAAAGGGTTAAAAATAAACCCCTTTGTTTAGGGGAAAAAAATGTATTTAAATCTTTTTTAATTGTTAAATTTGAAAAATTTTTTAACCCAAAAAATTTGTATACTTTTAATGAATTTGGGAAATTTAAAAAAAAAAAAAGTTGTTAATGGGTTTGGGTTTCTGTTTTTTCCCATTTCCCAGGGTTTTAAAAATTTTTTTGGGAGTTTGGGGTTAAATGGGCTTTGGGTTTTAAACGTAAAATTGTTTAAATTTTTGGGAAATTTGGATTTGGCTTTTTTTGTAATAAGTGGGAACCGGGTTTTTAATGTTTTTTTCCCTTTTGTTTCCCGGAAAATTTTTGGGCGAAATTTATGGGACAAAAGGGGGAAAAGGGGGTTTTTTTGGGAAATTTTTTAAAAGGCTTTTTTTTTCCCTGCCCTTTAATGTTTAAAAAATTGGTTTTTTGGGTTTAATTGGGGCCCCTAGGTTTTTGGAAATTTCAGCCCTTTTAAATTTAAAAAGGGGTAAACTTTTTGTATCTGGGAATTTAAAAAGGGGTTTAAATTTTAAACTTGTTTTTAAAATTTTGGGTTTTGAAAATTTTTTAAAGAAATTTTGTTTAATTAAAATTTCCCAAAATTTTGGGGGAAAAATTGAATAAATTTTTGCTTTTAAATTTGGGAAATTAATTAAAAAAGGGTTAATTATTTTAAATTTTGAAAAAAAAAAAGGGAAAATGTTTAAAAATTTTTAAAGGGTAAAAACCCTTTCCCAGGTTTGGAAAAAAAAGAGTCTGGAAACCACCCTCGTTTAGGCCCAAAATTTTCCAAAAGCGTGCTTGTCAAAAAAATTTCTGGCTACCCTATTTTAGGTGTTTCTAAGTGGATTGAGACGATGGCCTTATAGAAAGTTTTTTTTGACCCGTTTCCAGTTTTTGGGTCCGGGCAGTCAAAAAAAAAATTTTTTGGTCGAAAAATTTCGTGCCCATCTGTCGGTTTGACACAGGAAGAGTTTTGAGACACTTTCGCCATTATAGTGATTTTTCGCAAAAAAAAAAAGCAGCATAAAAAAAAAAAAAAGCAAAAAAAAAAAAGAAAAAAAAAATTTCCAGTGTGCTTTTCCGTTGTTTCCGTGCGGCGCCGTGATTTTGTTAGTGTTCTAGGCTCGCGTCTCTAGCACGGTCTAGCCTAGGACCAACCACAAGACCGTCGTTGGCGTTTATTCAACTTTGCATCTCTGAATTGATTATTCTTGACCCTTTTTGCTACCATATTATAAGCCTTCCCAGCTCCACATACATCTACATCGTCGTTTGACTCTCCACAGTAATCGCTCTATCCAAGCTTTGAGAGTTTTGACTACATCGGTTTTTCGATCACCTTTCTTCTTTGGTAAGAACTGGTAAGACTTTGAGATTTGCCTGACGGATTTGTGACTGTCCACCACACCATCACCACCACTTCCTAGTAGTCTGTCGAATCATATTCTTGTGTGTTTCTATTGCTGCTAACCATGGCAGGATCACAAGCCGCGAGGTGGCGGGAGAACATGACAAACAAAGCGCTACATGATAAGTTTCAACAAATGATGAGTGGGCGGTGGGCGATGTGCTAAATAGATTTGAAGAGGCCATGGAGAAGATAGATGGCATTGAGAAGGCGTTCAAACAAGCTCGATATCAAGTTTAATGAATTGCTGTGCGTCTACCACCACCACCACCGGCTGCACCTAACGCACCTCTACTACAACAACACGGACTACCTCCACATCATGAAACAGCCCTCCGCCGAGCTTCCGTGTTCCTCTTCACTGGCCAAGCTGCTTTGGTGCTGCTGTTGATACTACATGGCTCCTGCTGCTGCGGCGGGGAGGATGATTATGTGAGAGCTTACGAGGATGAGGTTGATCAACATCGAACTCACGTGCAACCACCAGCACCACAACCACCAGGTCGTCCACATGCAAATAATGGCGATGTTGGGCTCCCCTTGATGCGAGATCATGACCATCTCCTAAACTGAAATTGAATATTCCACCATTTGAGGGTAGATATGTTCACGATATATATCTTACTTGGGAATTAGAAACTGAACAACGATTTACATGTTTACAATATCCGAGGAGAGACGTGTTCTGCTTGCTGTTTGTGCTTTCACTAGCTTTGCATGTGTTTGGTGGTCGAACATTGTAGATTATATCCTGTTCCAGCTACTTGGGCTGCGTTGAAAACTGCTATCGTACTCGTTGGGTTCCACCATATTATCAGCGTGAATTACTTCAAAATTGCAGCGCTTAAGACAAGGAAAAATTCGGTGAAGAATATTATCGGAATTACAAACTGGCTTGATTAGATGTGGTATTGTTGAGGAGAATGAAGCTATGCTTGCACGTTTTTCGGGTGGATTAAATAGAGAGATTCAGACCATTCTAGACTACAAGGATTATAATAATATCACTCGATTATTCCATCTTGCTTGTAAAGCTGAGCGTGAAGTGCTTGGATCGAGCGTTGTTGGCGGACTAACTTTTTCTGCAGGTCGACCTTCATCATGGACACCCGTGCATCATCTACTTCCACACGTTCTACTACACGGCACCTCCGTCGGCTGCCACCTCCAACCGTGATACAAGAAAGCAGGCACAACCACCACTATCGCCAAGAGTACACCTTTGGGCCTACAGAGCTCTTCTTCTTCCATGGCGTCAACAGGGCACACAAGTGATATTATTTGTCGTCGTTGTAAGGGAAGAGGACATTTTTGAGAGAATGCCAATCTCAGCGTGTGATGATTGCTCACGAGGATGGTGGGTATGAGTCGCTAGTGACTATGATGAAGAGACTTTGGCTCTTATTACACATGAAGAACACGGTGGAGATGATTACGATCTGAGGCGCAATACATGGCTGCTGAAGATCTTGACAGGTATGAATGTTTAGTTGCTCAACGTGTTTTGAGTGTGCAGGTTACACAAGCCGAGCAAAATCAGAGGCATAACTTGTTCCATACAAAGGGAGTTGTGAAGGGCGTTCTATTCAGCGTCATCATAGATGGAGGGAGCTGCAACAACTTGGCTAGCATGGATATGGTGGAGAAGCTTTCTCTCACCACAAGACCACATCCACATCCTTACTACATCCAATGGTTCAACAACAGCGGCAAGGTTAAGGTAACACGTTATTGTTAGGTGTGCATTTTAGTATCTCTACATATGCTGATTATGTTGATTGTGATGTGGTACCTATGCAAGCATGTTCCTTATTACTTGGTAGACCATGGCAATTTGATAAAATTCTGTACACCATGGTAGAAACAATCAGTATACTCTTGTTCACAAGGATAAAATATTACTTTGCTTCCTATGACTCCTGATTCCATTTTGAAAGATGATATTAATAGAGCTAATAAAGCAAAACAGGAGAAAATAAGAGTGAAAATCAGATTGTGGCAAAAGAATTTGAGCAACAAATGAAGCCTAATAATAAACCATCTAATGTTGCTTCTGAAATTAAACTGAAAAGTGCATGTTTATTTGCCACCAAATCTGATATTGATGAGCTAGATTCTAGCAAATCTGTTTGCTATGCTTGTGTGCAAAGAGGCATTATTTTCATTCGAGGACGTGCCTTCCTCTTTGCCCTCGCTGTCACTAACATTTTGCAGGAGTTCACGACGTCTTCCCACAAGGCGTGCCACCGGATTACCACCTATTCGAGGGATTGAGCATCAAATTGACTTAATTCGGTGCATCGCTACCAACCGCGCACCATACCGTACCAATCCGGAGGAGACGAAGGAGATTATCGTCAAGTACGAGGAGCTGCTCGACAAATGTTATATCTGTGAATCTCTTAGTCCTTACGCTGTTCCTATTATACTAGTGCCTAAAAAGGATGGTACGTCGGCGTATGTGTGTTGATTGTAGAGGCATTAATAATATTACTATTTGTTATCGTCATCCTATTCCTAGGCTAGATGATATGCTTCATGAATTGAGTGGCTCTACAATATTCTCCAAAGTTGATTTGCGTTGTGGATACCATCAAATTCGTATGAAATTGGGAGATGAATGGAAAACAGCATTTAAAACTAAGTTTGGATTATATGAGTGGTTAGTCATGCCTTTTGGGTTAACTAATGCACCTAGTACTTTCATGAGATTAATGAGCGAAGTTTTACGTGCTTTCATTGGACGATTTGTGGTAGTTTACTTTGATGATATACTGATTTATAGCAAATCTTTGGAAGAACATTTGGAACATTTACGTGCTGTTTTAATGCTCTACGTGATGCACGTTTGTTTGGTAACCTTGGGAAGTGCACCTTTTGCACCGACCGAGTATCTTTTCTTGGCTATGTTGTTACTCCACAGGAATTGAAGTTGATAAAGCCAAGATTGAAGCTATTGAGAGTTGGCGCAGCCAAAAGCGGTCACACAAGTGAGGAGTTTTCTTGGACTCGCTGGTTTCTATAGGCGTTTTGAGAGACTTTAGCACCATTGCTGCACCTCTCAATGAGCTTACAAAGAAGGATGTGCCTTTTGTTTGGGGTACCGCACAGGAAGAAGCCTTCACGGTATTGAAAGATAAGTTGACACATGCTCCTTTACTCCAACTTCCGACTTTAATAAGACTTTTGAGCTTGAATGTGATGCTAGTGGAATTGGATTAGGAGGTGTGTTATTACAAGATGGCAAACCTGTTGCATACTTTTACGAAAAATTGAGTGGGCCTAGTCTGAAGTATTCTACTTATGACAAAGAATTATATGCTCTTGTTAGGACTTTAGAGACATGGCAACATTATTTATGGCCCAAAGAATTTGTTATACATTCGATCATGAATCTTTGAAACATATTAAAAGTCAAGCTAAACTGAATCGTAGACATGCTAAATGGGTTGAATTCATTGAGACTTTCCTTATGTCATTAAACACAAGAAGGGTAAAGAAAATGTTATTGTTGATGCTTTGTCTAAGTCGCTATACTATGCTTTCACAACTTGACTTCAAAATATTTGGTTTGATAGAGGCAAAGGTGTCCCGATGTTTCGATGAGATGGTGGCTATCGTTTACGTGGGAGTCGACCTTGACGATCCGACTACGAACGTCGCGAGACGTCGCGCCTTTAGCAATCGCTAAACCAACTTCCGAGGGTTATTGACCACGCCGAACACGATCAACTGACCACGAGGGCCTGTTTCCTGCGAGCAAGCGAAGAACAAGCAAGAAACTGAGATTGCAATCTGGATATTGCGAATATAAGATGAAAGCTTTATTGATCAAGGTGGGGTTCGTGGCGCCTTTATGCAGTCGTTGAACACAAGCGAAACGCGAAGTTGCAGCTATGGCGAACTTTTAATCTAAACAAAACCCAAGGTCTAAGCGGTGCCCTAAGGGCTGTATATATGGAGGAAGAGGGGGAATTTCGTGGCCCTTGGTGGAGGGGTCCAAATCAACCCTAACTCTTGTTTCCCACACATACGGACTCTAAAACAGCCTATACTTAAGTATTTCGAAATTACATGGGCCTGGCCCAATAATAAGGTGTGCAGCACCTAGAATAGCCTATGGACGAATATTATGAAGTGGCATCTTGTATATTTCGTCCAAGGCCTCATGCACTCATTAGGGTGGCTTCAAAGTCCTGGAATCATCACTTGTAACTCGTTCTTGTTCTCCTTGCGCATGGCATTATCTCCATGCTTGTTCTTGCTCCAATGTCCATCCTTCTCCAAGCTAGGGCCTTCATTTGTAAGCAAAACAAATGTATCCAATTTAGGCAGCATCATATTCTCATGAACATTAGAATCATTACCAAGAAGCGAAAGTACCGATAATTTAATTGGCGTCTGTGAGCTCTAGTAATTGGTCCAGTATATGTAGCAGTAGGGGCTGTGGGTGTAACAATGGTATTGATGTCCTCATCATCCTCCCCTTCTTGAAATGAAGTCGTCCTCGACGGAAGCTCATATTCCTCACCCAAATAAGGCTTCAAATCTGCAATGTTAAAAGTGGGACTAACCCCAAAATCTGCAGGCAGCTCAAGTTTATATGCATTATCATTTATTTTCTCTAACACCTTAAATGGACCATCAGACGTGGCATTAGCTTTGATTTGCAAATTAGGAAACCTATCCTTACGCAAATGTAACCAAACAAGATCTCCAGGTGCAAAGACAACATGTTTTCTACCCTTATCTCCAGCAAGTTTATATTTAGCATTCATACGCTCAATGTTTTCCTTAGTTATCTCATGCACTTTTAAAATCAATTCAGCACGTTCTTTAGCATCAAAATTAACCTTCTCCGAAGATGGAAGAGGCAACAAATCAATAGGTGCACGAGGTAGGAAGCCATACACAATTTCAAAAGGGCACATCTTAGTAGTAGAATGCAATGAGCGATTATAAGCAAATTCAATATGAGGCAAGCATTCTTCCCACATTTTCTTATTATTCTTCAAAACAGCCCTAAGCATAGTAGACAATGTTCTATTGACTACTTCAGTTTATCCATCGGTTTGGGGTGACAAGTAGTACTAAAAAGCAGTTTAGTCCCCAACTTAGCCCATAAACATCTCCAAAAGTGGCTAAGAAATTTAGTATCACGATCTGAAACAATAGTATTTGGCACACCATGCAAGCGAATAATTTCACGAAAGAACAAATCAGCAACATTAACATCATCGCTTTTATGACATGGTATAAAGTGTGCCATTTTAGAATCTATCCACGACAACAAATATGCTATCCCTCCCTTCTTTGTTCGAGGTAAACCTAAAACAAAGTCCATAGATATATCCTCCCAAGGAACACTAGGCACAGCAAAGGCATATATAAACCATGAGGATTGAGTCGTGACTTAGCTTTTTGACATGTAGTGCAGCGAGCAACAAAACGCTCAACATCCCGTCTCATCTTTGGCCAAAAGAAATGTGTAGCAAGTATATCCTCCGTCTTCTTGGCGTAAAGTGTCCCATTAATCCTCCTCCATGCGCCTCCTGCAACAACAAAAGACTAACAGAGCTAGCAGAGAATGCATAGCTTGTTAGCACGGAACACAAAACCATCATTAATAACGAACTTGTTCCATGTTCTTCCTTCTTTACAATTCTGCATTACATCTTTAAAATCAGCATCATGCACATATTGATCTTTGATGGTCTCCAAACCAAATATTTTGAAGTCAAGTTGTGAAAGCATAGTATAGCGACGAGACAAAGCATCAGCAATAACATTTTCTTTACCCTTCTTGTGTTTAATGACATAAGGGAAAGTCTCAATGAATTCAACCCATTTAGCATGTCTACGATTCAATTTAGCTTGACTTTTAATATGTTTCAAAGATTCATGATCAGAATGTATAACAAATTCTTTGGGCCATAAATAATGTTGCCATGTCTCTAAAGTCCGAACAAGAGCATATAATTCTTTGTCATAAGTAGAATAGTTCAGACTAGGCCCACTCAATTTTTCAGAAAAGTATGCAACAGGTTTGCCATCTTGTAATAACACACCTCCTAATCCAATTCCACTAGCATCACATTCAAGCTCAAAAGTCTTATTAAAGTCAGGAAGTTGGAGTAAAGGAGCATGTGTCAACTTATCTTTCAATACCGTGAAGGCTTCTTCCATGCGGTACCCCAAACAAAAGGCACATCCTTCTTTGTAAGCTCATTGAGAGGTGCAGCAATGGTGCTAAAGTCTCTCACAAAACGCCTATAGAAACCAGCGAGTCCAAGAAAACTCCTCACTTGTGTGACCGTTTTGGGCTGCGGCCAACTCTCAATAGCTTCAATCTTGGCTTTATCAACTTCAATTCCTGTGGAGTAACAACATAGCCAAGAAAAGATACTCGATCGGTGCAAAAGGTGCACTTCCCAAGGTTACCAAACAAGCGTGCATCACGTAGAGCATTAAAAACAGCACGTAAATGTTCCAAATGTTCTTCCAAAGATTTGCTATAAATCAGTATATCATCAAAGTAAACTACCACAAATCGTCCAATGAAAGCACGTAAAACTTCGTTCATTAATCTCATGAAAGTACTAGGTGCATTAGTTAACCCAAAAGGCATGACTAACCACTCATATAATCCAAACTTAGTTTTAAATGCTGTTTTCCATTCATCTCCCAATTTCATACGAATTTGATGGTATCCACTCATAAATCAACTTTGGAGAATATTGTAGAGCCACTCAATTCATCAAGCATATCATCTAGCCTAGGAATAGGATGGCGATAACGAATAGTAATATTATTAATGCCTCTACAATCAACACACATACGCCGACGTACCATCCTTTTTAGGCACTAGTATAATAGGAACAGCACAAGGACTAAGAGATTCGCGTATATAACCTTTGTCGAGCAGCTCCTGTACTTGACGCATAATCTCCTTCGTCTCCTCCGGATTGGTGCGGTATGGTGCGCGGTTGGGTAGCGATGCACCGGGAATTAAGTCAATTTGATGCTCAATCCCTCGAATAGGTGGTAATCCGGTGGCACGTCTTGTGGGAAGGCGTCGGCGAACTCTGCAAAATGTTAGTGACAGCGGGGGGCAAAGAGGAAGGCGTCCTCGAATGAAAATAATGCCTCTTTGCACACAAAAGCATAGCAAACAGATTTGCTAGAATCTAGCTCATCAATATCAGATTTGGTGGCAAATAAACATGCACTTTTCAGTTTAATTTGAAGCAACATTAGATGGTTTATTATTAGGCTTCATTTGTTGCTCAAATTCTTTTGCCACAATCTGATTTTCACTCTTATTTTTCTCCTGTTTTGCTTTATTAGCTCTATTAATATCATCTTTCAAAATGGAATCAGGAGTCATAGGAAGCAAAGTAATATTTTTATCCTTGTGAACAAGAGTATACTGATTGTTTCTACCATGGTGTACAGAATTTTTATCAAATTGCCATGGTCTACCAAGTAATAAGGAACATGCTTGCATAGGTACCACATCACAATCAACATAATCAGCATATGTAGAGATACTAAAATGCACGAACGAAGACGTGTTACCTTAACCTTGCCGCTGTTGTTGAACCATTGGATGTAGTAAGGATGTGGATGTGGTCTTGTGGTGAGAGAAAGCTTCTCCACCATATCCATGCTAGCCAAGTTGTTGCAGCTCCTCCATCTATGATGGCTTGAATAGAACGTTCCTTCACAACTCCTTTGTATGGAACAAGTTATGCCTCTGATTTTGCTCGGCTTGTGTAACCTGCACACTCAAAACACGTTGAGCAACTAAACATTCATACCTGTCGGCATCTTCAGCAGCCATGTATTGCGTCTCGGGATCGAATCATCTCCACCGTGTTCTTCATGTGTAATAAGAGCCAAAGTCTCTTCATCATAGTCACTAGCAGACTCATACCCACCATCCTCAAGAGCAATCATCACACGCTGAGATTGGCATTCTCTATAAAATGTCCTCTTCCCTTACAACGACGACAAATAATATCACTTGTGTGCCCTGTTGACGCCATGGAAGAAGAAGAGCTCTGTAGGCCCAGCAGGTGTACTCTTGGCGGATAGTGGTGGTTGTGCACTGCTTTCTTGTATCACGGTTGGAGGTGGCAGCCGGCGGAGGTGCCGTGTAGTAGAACGTGTGGAAGTAGATGATGCACGTGGTGTCCATGATGAAGGTCGACTGCAGAAAAGTTAGTCCGCGCCAACGCTGTCGATCCTGCACTTCACGTTCAGCTTTACAAGCAAGATGGAATAATCGAGTGATATTATTATAATCCTTGTAGTCTAGAATGGTCTGAATCTCTCTATTTAATCCACCCGTAAAACGTGCAAGCATAGCTTCATTCTCCTCAACAATACCACATCTAATCAAGCCAGTTTGTAATTCCCGATAATATTCTTCTACGAATTTTTCCTTGTCTTAAGCGCTGCAATTTTGAAGTAATTCACGCTGATAATATGGTGGAACCCAACGATGCGCATAGCAGTTTTCAAAGCAGCCCAAGTAGCTGGAACAGGATATAATCTACAATGTTCAGACCACCAAACACATGCAAAGCTAGTGAAAGCACAAACAGCAGCAGGAACACGTCTCTCCTCAGGATATTGTAAACATGTAAATCGTTGTTCAGTTTCTAATTCCCAAGTAAGATATATATCAGGAACATATCTACCTTCAAATGGTGGTCATGATCTCGTACCTGAAGGGGAGCCCGAACATTGCCATTATTTGCATGTGGACGACCTGGTGGTTGTGGTGCTGGTGGTTGCACGTAGTTCTGATGTTGATCAACCTCATCCTCGTAAGCTCTCACATAATCATCCTCCCCCCGCAGCAGCAGGAGCCTGAAGTATCAACAGCAGCACCAAGAGCTTGGCCGGTGAAGAGGGACACGGGAAGCTCGGCGGAGGGCTGTTTCAGCGATGTGGAGGTAGTCCGTGTTGTTGTAGTAGAGGTGCGTTAGGTGCAGCCGGTGGTGGTGGTGGTAGACGCACGAGCAATTCATTAAACTTGTTATCGAGCTTTGTTTCAACGCCTTCTCAATGCCATCTATCTTCTCCATGGCCTCTTCAAATCTATTTAGCACATCGCCTACCTGCCACTCATCATTTGTTGAAACTTATCATGTAGCGCTTTGTTTGTCATGTTCTCCCGGTCGGTCTAAATGGCTTGTGATCCTGCCATGGTTAGCAGCAATAGAAACACACAAGAATATGATTGACGGACTACTAGGAAGTGGTGGTGGTGGTGTGGTGGACAGTCACAAACCGTCAAGCAAATCTCAAATTCTTACCGGTTCTTACCCAAGAAGGCGGTGATCGGCAACCGATGTAGTCAAAACTCTCAAAGCTTGGATAGAGCGATTACTGGGAGAGTCAAGCGACGATGTAGATGTATGTGGAGCTGGGAAGGCTTATAATATGGTAGCAAAAGGGTCAGCAATAATCAATTCAGAGATGCAAAGTTGAATAAACGCTCAACGGCGATCTTGTCTGGTCCTAGGCTAGACCGTGCTAGAGACGCGAGCCTAGAACACTAACAAAATCACGGCGCTGCACGAAACAACGGAAAAGCACACTCTGGAAAAAAAAATTTCGCTTTTTTTTGCTGCTTTTTTTTTTTTTTTTTTGAAAAATCACTATAATGGCGAGTGTCTCAAAACTCTTCCGAGGTCAAACCGCGGGATGGGCACGAAATTTTTGACCATTTTTTTTTATTCGCCGGACCCAAAAACTGAAACGGGTCAAAAAAACTTTCTATTGATTGTCTCAATACGCTTAGAAACACTTAAAAATAGGATAGCGGAAAAATTTTTTCGACAAGTGCGTTTTGGAAAATTTTGGGCCTAAACGAGGGTCGTTTCAGACTCTTTTTTTTTTTCCAAACCCACTCCGGCAAGGAAAAGACAAATCGGAAACTAGATGGATCTCGAAAACAAACCTAATATGCAAGGAACTCGGATTGGTGGTGGATATATGGTGGTGGTATATGACAAGGTGGTGGTATATGGTAGCGGTGGTGGTATATGGATACGGATTGGTGGTGGTATATGGATACGGATTCGGAGCTGTGGCGGATAAGCAATGGTGGTAGATGGCAAGGCGATGATGATGGTGCAATGTGGCGTGACAACTTATGACCGAACTCGAAACTCTAAAAGACTAGACTCTAAGACCAGCAACTTAACACGGCGATGCAACCGCAAATTCAACAAAGCAAAAACCCTAAAAAGATTATGCAAAGGCTCAGATTGGTTCGGATATGATGAACTAACCCTAATTTTTTTGTGGATTTTTCGTGGACTTTAGGTATGAAGAACAGACTCGATCTAATCTCTTAAAAAGCTGTAAAATCTCACCGAGCAACCTGAAAATCTGATACCACTTGATAGAGGCAAAGGTGTCCGTCTTTCGATGAGATGTGGTTTTCGCTTTGGAGGAAGTCGACTTTGACGATCCGACTACGAACGGCGAGGACGTCGCGCTATAGCAATCGCTAAACCAACTCCGAGAGGTTATTGACCACACCGAGCACGATCAACGACCACGAGGGTCTGTTTCCTGCGAGCAAACGAAGAACAAGCAAGAAACTGAGTTTGCAATCTGGATATTGCGAATATAAGATGAAAGCTTTATTGATCAAGGTGGGGTTACGTGACGCCTTTGTCCAGTCGTTGAACACAAACGGCATGCGAAGTTGCAGCTATGGCGAACTTTTAATCTAAACAAAACCCAAGGTCTAAACGGTGCCCTAAGGCTGTATATATGGAGGAAGAGGGGGAATTTCGTGGCCCTTGGTGGAGGGTCCAAATCAACCCTAACTCTTGTTTCCCACACATACGGACTCTAAAACAGCCTATACTTAAGTATTTCGAAATTACATGGGCCTGGCCCACTAATAAGGTGACGCAGCACCTAGAATAGCCTCGGGACGACATTTATGAAGTAGCATCTTGTATATTTCGTCCAAGGCTTCATGCACCCATTATGGTGGCTTCAAAGTCCTGAAATCATCACTTGTAACTCCGTTCTTGTTCCCCTTACGCATGGCATTATCTCCATGCTTGTTCTTGCTCCAATGTTCATCCTTCTCCAAGCTAAGGCCTTCATTTGTAAGCAAAACAAATGTATCCAATTTAGGCAGCATCATATTCTCATGAACATTAGAATCATTACCAAGAAACGAAAGTACCTGGTAATTTAATTGGCGTGCGCGAGCTCTAGTAATTGGTCCAGTATATGTAGCAGTAGGGGCTGTGGGTGTAACAATGGTACTGATGTCCTCATCATCATCTTGATGGGAATCCTTGGAGTTGTAGTTGTACTTGATGAAGTAGAACTTGACGTAGTCTTGGGGACCCACTCGAACGAGGCTTTAGGTGCTTCCTCAAATGCATCAATCTCTTCTTGAAGCTTGTCCTTGCCTTTGTTCTTGTGGTCTTGTGGTGGAAGATCATCTTGAGCTTGTGTCCCCTTGAAGGAAGTAGGATCATACTTCTCTTGTTGAGGAACAAACTTTGTCTTGGGGTATTGATCTTCTTCCCACTCAACTCCATTGGCGTTGAACTTTCGTTCAAAACCAACACCTTGATTCTTCCGGTGCCTTCCTTGCTTGCGTACAATTTCCTCAAATTGCTTACTCCCGGCTAGGCTCTTGTAAACACCTTTCTCTATAATTCCCTTCAATAAACTATTTTCTTGCTCAAGAGTAACTTGGCTAAGAGAATCATTAGTGGAATCAAGAGAACTACTAGAAGCAACAACATTGGATCTGACATTGTTATTGTTACTACTAGAGGAAGTATCTTTCTTGTACTTGTTACTAGACTTGACTTGAGGCATGTAAGTAGATAAGAGTAAACGCTTGGCAATGTAAGAAGAACTTTTCTTGCGGAGATCATCATTGATTGCCTTTAAGAACTCTTGCTCTTGCTCAAGATTGAGCTTTTCAAAGCGTAACTTCTCATGAGCCCTTAAAAGTTCTCGATGATCTTCGAAGATAGTTTCATGAGCCAACTAAAGAGTGTTTAGTTCTTTAGTTAGAAGCTCAATTTTCTCCTTATCATTGTCATTCGTTTGATTAGCATGATTAATTGACGTTTCATCATAGTATTCATCACTAGAGTTGTCAACAAGTAAATCATCATCACCTAGCAAGTCATCTTCATCAACTTCAAAATCAACATACTCGGGGTGTGTTACCTTAGGACCTTTGGCCATGAAGCATCTACCAATTCCTTCATTTGGTGATTCAAATATGTCGTAGGAGTTGGTTGACACAAGTGCTAGACCAGCAACACCTTCATCTTGAGTATATTCGGAGTCGGAGTGATAGCTTCTCTCGGAGTGATTGTCGGAGTCGGAGCCGGAAACCCATTCACCAATATGAGCTTGATGTCTTCGTTTTGTGTAGCTCTTTGATGACTTGTCCTTCCTTTCCGAATCCTTGCTTCTCCGTGAGGGTCTTCGCTCATAACGATCATCTCTCTCCTCCTCTCTCTTGGTGGTGATTCTTCTCTTTTGCTCCTTCTTCTTGGAGAATCTTCTCTTCTTTTGTAGGGTGCCGTACACTCATTGGAATAGTGTCCGGGTCTCCCACAATTGTAGCAATTGCGCTCTCGACTAGAATATCTCTTGTCATTGTAAGACCTTGACTTGGAGCTTCTTTCTTTGCTCCTACTTTTGTAGAATTTGTTGAAGTTCTTCATCATTAAGCTCAATTCTTCATTGAAGGTTGGTTTCTCACTTGATGATGTGGGGGCTTCACTTGAGGATTTGTAAGCACCACTTGACTTGTTGTGAAGTTCCTCTGATGAGGACATCAATACCATTGTTACACCCACAGCCCCTTCTGCTATACATACTGGACCAATTACTAGAGCTCGCGCACGCCAACTAAATTACCAGGTACTTTCGTTTCTTGGTAATGATTCTAATGTTCATGAGAATATGATGCTGCCTAAATTGGATACATTTGTTTTGCTTACAAATGAAGGGCCTAGCTTCGAGAAAGATGAACATTGGAGCAAGAACAAGCATGGAGATGATGGCATGCGCAAGGGGAACAAGAACGGAGTTACAAGTGATGATTTCAGGGCTTTGAAGCCACCATAACGGGTGCATGAAGCCTTGGACGAAATATACAAGATGCCACTTCATAAATTTCGTCCAGAGGCTATTCTAGGTGCTGCGTCACCTTATTATTGGGCCAGGCCCATGTAATTTCGAAATACATAAGTATAGGCTATTTTTAGTGTCAGTATGTGTGGGGAAACAAGAGATAGGGTTGATTTCGGACCTCTCCACCAAGGGCCACGAAATTCCCCCCCTCTTCCTCCACATATACTTAGGGCACCGTTTAGACTTTGGGTTTTGTTTAGATTAAAAGTTCGCCATAGCTGCAACTTATGCATTTCGCTTGTGTTCAACGACTGCACAAAGCGCCACAGAACCCCACCTTGATCAACAAAGCTTTCATCTTATATTCGCAATATCCAGATTGCAATCTCAGTTTCTCGCTTGTTCTTCGTTTGCTCGCAGGAAACAGACCCTCGTGGTCAGGTTGATCGTGCTCCGGCGTGGTCAATAACCTCTCGGAGTTGGTTTAGCGATTGCTAAGGCGCGACGTCCTCGTACGTTCGTAGTCGGATCGTCAAAGTTGATTTCCACCAAAGCGATATCCATCATGTCATCGAAAGACGGGACACCTTTGCCTCTATCAAGTGGTATCAGATTTCCAGGTTGCTCGGTGAGATTTTACAGTTTT
The DNA here is from genome assembly GCA_021605205.1 of Aegilops longissima. NCBI lineage: Eukaryota > Viridiplantae > Streptophyta > Magnoliopsida > Poales > Poaceae > Aegilops > Aegilops longissima. Next base: position 38,378 of record JAHIAM010006878.1, read on the forward strand.
TCATAGTTTAGATCGAGTCTGTTCTTCATACCTACAGTCCACGGAAAAGCCACAAAAAAAATTAGGGTTAGTTCATCATATCCGAACCAATCTGAGCCTTTGCATAATCTTTTTAGGGTTTTGCTTTGTTGAATTTATGTTGCATCGTCGTGTCTAGTTGCTGGTCTTAGCGTCTAGTCTTTTAGAGTTTTGAGTTCTGGTCATAAGTTGTCACGCCGCCACCGCACCATCGTCATGGCCTCTGCCACCTACCACCACCGCTCCAAATCTGTATCCATATACCACCACCGATCCATATCCATATACTACCACTGCTACCACCACCGCTGCCATATACCACCACCGCTGCCATATACCACCACCGTATATCCACCACCAATCCGAGTTCCTTGCATATTAGGTTAACTTTCGAGATCCATCTATTTTCAGATTCGTGTTTTCCTTGTCTGAGTAGGTTTTGGATTCCAGCAATCTTTTGCCGTCTGTAGAAGAGGTTGGTTTCCAAAAAAAAAAAAGAGTCCAGAAGCCACCCTCCGTTTAGGCCCAAAATTTTCCAAAAACGCACTTGACAAAAAATTTTCTGGCTATCCTATTTTTAGGTGTTTCTAAGCGTATTGAGACATCGCCGTTATAGAAAGTTTTTTGACCCGCTTCCAGCTTTTGGGTCCGGCAAAAAAAAAATTGGTCGAAAAATTTCGTGCCCATCTGTCGATTTGACACAGGAAGAGTTTTGAGACACTCGCCATTATAGTGATTTTTCGCAAAAAAAAGCGCAAAAAAAAGAGCGAAAAAAAAATTCCAGAGTGTGCTTCTCCCTTGTTTACGTGCAGGGCCGTGATTTTGTTCGTGTTCTAGGCTCGCGTCTCTAGCACGGTCTAGCCTAGGACCAGCACAGTGCCGTCTTTGAGCGTTCATTCAACTTTGCATATCTGAATTGATTATTGCTGATCCTTTTTGCTACCATATTATAAGCCTTCCCAGCTCCACATACATCTACGTCGTGCGTTTGACTCTCCCTGGTAATCGCTCTATCCAAGCTTTGAGATTTTTGATTACAGCGGTTGCCGATCACCGCTTCTTCTTTGGTAAGAACTGGTAAGAATTTGAGTTTTGCTTGAGGATTTGTGACACCCCATCACCACCATATTCCAAAGAGGGCTGTAGGATCATATTCTTGTCTGTTTTATTGCTGCTAACTATGACAAAATTCGGGTGCAGCTGCCTGCTGTTGGTAAGCTGTCAGCTCCTGGCATTACTCGCAGAGATGGAGGACTATTACGAGGATGAGGTTGATCAAAACCAGAACTACGTGCAGCCACCAAAGACCACCACCAAAGCGGTCGACCTCGTGTATATCTTCGCAACGGTAGGCCTGCACCACCACCTCAGTACGAGATCATGACCATCTCCCTAAACTTAAATTGAATATTCCACCGCTTGAGGGTAGATATGTTCTGATATATATCTTACTTGGGAGTTAGAAACTGAACAACGATTTACATGTTTACAATATCCTGAGGAGAGACGTGTTCCTGCTGCTGTTTGTGCTTTCACTAGCTTTGCATGTGTTTGGTGGTCTGAACATTGTAGATTACATCCTGTTCCAGTTACTTGGGCTGCTTTGAAAACTGCTATGCGTACTCGTTGGGTTTCACCATATTATCAACGTGAATTACTTCAAAAATTGCAGCGCTTAAGTCAAGGAAAAAATTCTGTAGAAGAATATTATCAGGAATTACAAACTGGCATGATTAGATGTGGTATTGTTGAGGAGAATGAAGCTATGCTTGCATGTTTTATGGGTGGATTAAATAAAGAGATTCATACCATTCTAGAGTATAAGGAGTATACTAATATCACTCGTTTATTCCATCTTGCTTGTAAAGCTGAACGTGAAGTGCAGGATCGACAAGCATTGGCGCGAACTAACTTTTCTGCAGGTCGACTTTCATCATGGACACCACGTGCATCATCTACTTCCACTGCACCATCACCTCCTTCAGGTGCCACCTCCAACCGTGATACAAGAAAGCAGGCACAACCACCACTATGTGCCAAGAGCACACCTGCCGGGCCTGCGCAGAGCTCTTCTTCTTCCATGGCATCAGTAGGGCACACAAGTGATATTATTTGTCGTCGTTGTAAGGGAAGAGGACATTATGCGAGAGAATGCAAATCTCAGCGTGTGATGATTGCTACCGAGGATGGTGGGTATGAGTCCGCTAGTGACTATGATGAGGAGACTTTGGCTCTTATTACACGTGAAGAACATGGTGGAGATGATTCTGATCATGAGACGCAATACATGGCTCCTGAAGACGCCGACAGTATGAATGTTTAGTTGCTCAACGTGTTTTGGGTGTGCAGGTCACACAAGCTGAGCAAAATCAGAGGCACAATTTGTTCCATACAAAGGGAGTTGTGAAGGAACGTTCATGCGCGTCATCATAGATGGAGGAGCTGCAACAATTTGGCAAGCATGGAGATGGTGGAGAAGCTATCTCCACCACAAGACCACATCCACATCCTTACTACATCCAATGGTTCAACAACAGCGGCAAGGTTAAGGTAACACGATTGTTCGTGTGCATTTTAGTATCTCTACATATGCTGATTATGTTGATTGTGATGTGGTACCTATGCAAGCATGTTCCTTATTACTTGGTAGACCATGGCAATTTGATAAAAATTCTGTACACCATGGTAGAAACAATCAATATACTCTTGTTCATAAGGATAAAAATATTACTTTGCTTCCTATGACTCCTGATTCCATTTTGAAAGATGATATTAATAGAGCTAATAAAGCAAAACAGGATAAAAATAAGAGTGAAAATCAGATTGTGGCAAAAGAATTTGAGCAACAAATGAAGCCTAATAGTAAACCATCAAGTGTTGCTTTTGAAATTAAATTGAAAAGTGCATGTTTATTTGCCACTAAATCTGATATTGATGAGCTAGATTTCAGCAAATCTGTTTTCTATGCTTTTGTGTGCAAAGAGGCATTATTTTCATTCGAGGACGTGCCTTCCTCTTTGCCTCCTGCTGCCACTAACATTTTGCAGGAGTTCGCTGACGTCTTTCCACAAGACGTGCCACCGGGATTACCTCCCATTCGAGGGATTGAGCATCGATTGACTTAATTCCGGTGCATCATTACCCAACCGCACCATACCGCACCAATCCGAGAGGAGACGAAGGAGATTATGCGTCAAGCACAGGAGCTACTCGACAAAGGTTATATACGCGAATCCCTTAGTCCTTGTGCTGTTCCTATTATTCTAGTGCCAAAAAGGATGGTACATCACGATGTGTGTTGATTGTAGAGGCATTAATAATATTACTATTCGTTATCGCCATCCTATTCCTAGGCTAGATGATATGCTTGATGAATTGAGTGGCTCTACAATATTCTCCAAAGTTGATTAGCGTAGTGGATACCATCAAATTCGTATGAAATTGGGAGATGAATGGAAAACAGCATTTAAAACTAAGTTTGGATTATATGAGTGGTTAGTCATGCCTTTTGGGTTAACTAATGCACCTAGTACTTTCATGAGATTAATGAACGAAGTTTTACGTGCTTTCATTGGACGATTTGTGGTAGTTTACTTTGATGACATATTGATTTATAGCAGATCTTTGGAAGAACATTTGGAACATTTACGTGCTGTTTTTATTGCTCTCACGTGATGCACGCTTGTTTGGTAACCTTGGGAAGTGCACCTTTTGCACCGATCGAGTATCTTTTCTTGGCTATGTTGTTACTCCACAGGAATTGAAGTTGACAAAGCCAAGATTGAAGCTATTGAGAGTTGGCCGCAGCCCAAAACGGTCACACAAGTGAGGAGTTTTCTTGGCCTCGCTGGATTCTATAGGCGTTTTGTGAGAGATTTCAGCACCATTGCTGCACCTCTCAATGAGCTTACAAAGAAGGATGTGCCTTTTGTTTGGGGTACCGCACAGGAAGAAGCCTTCACGGTATTGAAAGATAAGTTGACACATGCTCCTTTACTCCAACTTCCTGATTTTAATAAGACTTTTGAGCTTGAATGTGATGCTAGTGGAATTGGATTAGAGGTGTGTTATTACAAGATGGCAAACCTGTTGCATACTTTTTACGAAAAATTGAGTGGGCCTAGTCTGAATTATTCTACTTATGATAAAGAATTATATGCTCTTGTTCGGACTTTAGAAACATGGCAACATTATTTATGGCCCAAAGAATTTGTTATACATTCTAATCATGAATCTTTGAAACATATTAAAAGTCAAGCTAAACTGAATCGTAGACATGCTAAATGGGTTGAATTCATTGAGACTTTCCCTTATGTCATTAAACACAAGAAGGGTAAAGAAAATGTTATTGCTGATGCATTGTCTCGTCACTATACTATGCTTTCACAACTTGACTTCAAAATATTTGGTTTGGAGACCATCAAAGATCAATATGTGCATGATGCTGATTTTAAAGATGTATTGCAGAATTGTAAAGAAGGAAGAACATGGAACAAGTTCGTCATTAATGATGGATTTGTGTTCCGTGCTAACAAGCTATGCATTCCAGCTAGCTCCGTTTGTCTTTTGTTGTTGCAGGAGGCGCATGGAGGAGGACTAATGGGACACTTTGGCGTGAAGAAGACGGAGGACGTACTTGCTACACATTTCTTTTGGCCAAAGATGAGACGGATGTTGAGCGCTTTATTGCTCATTTGCACTACATGTCAAAAAGCTAAGTCACGACTCAATCCTCATGGTTTATATATGCCTTTGCCTGTACCTAGTGTTCCTTGGGAGGATATATCTATGGACTTTGTTTTAGGTTTACCTAGAACAAAGAAGGGGAGGGATAGCATATTTGTTGTCGTGGATAGATTCTTGAAAATGGCACATTTTATACCATGTCATAAAAGCGATGATGCTGTTAATGTTGCTGATTTGTTCTTTCGTGAAATTATTCGCTTGCATGGTGTGCCAAATACTATTGTTTCAGATCGTGATACTAAATTTCTTAGCCACTTTTGGAGATGTTTATGGGCTAAGTTGGGGACTAAACTGCTTTTTAGTACTACTTGTCACCCCAAACCGATGGACAAACTGAAGTAGTCAATAGAACATTGTCTACTATCCTTAGGGATGTTTTGAAGAATAATAAGAAAATGTCGGAGGAATGCTTGCCTCATATTGAATTTGCTTATAATCGTTCATTGCATTCTACTACTAAGATGTGCCCTTTTGAAGTTGTGTATGGTTTCCTACCTCGTGCACCTATTGATTTGTTGCCTCTTCCATCTTCGGAGAAGGTTAATTTTGATGCTAAAGAACGTGCTGAATTGATTTTAAAAATGCATGAGTTAACTAAGGCAAACATTGAGCGTATGAATGCTAAATATAAACTTGCCGGGGATAAGGGTAGAAAACATGTTATGTTTGCACCTGGAGATCTTGTTTGGTTACATTTGCGTAAGGATAGATTTCCTGATTTGCGCAAATCAAAGCTAATGCCACGTGCTGATGGTCCCTTTAAGGTGTTGGAGAAGATAAATGATAATGCATATAAACTTGAGCTGCCTGCAGATTTTGGGGTTAGTCCCACTTTTAACATTGCAGATTTGAAGCCCTATTTGGGTGAGGAAGATGAACTTCCGTCGAGGATGACTTCATTTCAAGAAGGGGAGGATGATCAGGACATCAATACCATTGAGGTAGAACTTGACGTAGTCTTGGGGACCCACTCGAACGAGGCTTTAGGTGCTTCTTCAAATGCATCAATCTCTTCTTGAAGCTTGTCCTTGCCTTTGTTCTTGTGGTCTTGTGGTGGAAGATCATCTTGAGCTTGTGTCCCCTTGAAGGAAGTAGGATCATACTTCTCTTGTTGAGGAACAAACTTTGTCTTGGGGTATTGATCTTGTTCCCACTCAACTCCATTGGCGTTGAACTTTCGTTCGAAACCAACACCTTGATTCTTCCGGTGCCTTCCTTGCTTGCGTACAATTTCCTCAAATTGCTTACTCCCGGCAAGGCTCTTGTAAACACCTTTCTCTATAATTCCCTTCAATAAACTATTTTCTTGCTCAAGAGTAACTTGGCTAAGAGAATCATTAGTGGAATCAAGAGAACTACTAGAAGCAACAACATTGGATTTGACATTATTATTGTTACTACTAGAGGAAGTATCTTTCTTGTACTTGTGATAGAGGCAAAGGTGTCCCGTCTTTCGATGAGATGTGGGTTTTCGCTTTGGAGGAAGTCGACTTTGACGATCCGACTACGAACGTGCGAGGACGTCGCGCCTTAGTAATCGCTAAACCAACTCCGAGAGGTTATTGACCACGCCGGAGCACGATCAACCTGACCACGAGGGTCATTTCCTGCGAGCAAACGAAGAACAAGCAAGAAACTGAGATTGCAATCTGGATATTGCGAATATAAGATGAAAGCTTTATTGATCAAGGTGGGGTTCTGTGGACGCCTTTGTCCGGTCGTTGAACACAAACGGCACGCCTGAAGTTGCAGCTATGGCGAACTTTGAATCTAAACAAAACCCAAGGTCTAAACGGTGCCCTAAGGGCTGTATCTATGGAGGAAGAGGGGGAACTTCGTGGCCCTTGGTGGAGGGGTCCAAATCAACCCTATCTCTTGTTTCCCACACATACGGACTCTAAAATAGCCTATACTTGTGTATTTTGAAATTACAAGGGCCTGGCCCACTAATAAGGTGACGCAAAGCACCTAGAATAGCCTCGGGGACGACATTTATGAAGTAGCATCTTGTATATTTCGTCCAAGGCTTCATGCACCCATTATGGTGGCTTCAAAGTCCTGAAATCATCACTTGTAACTCCGTTTTGTTCCCCTGCGCATGGCATTATCTCCATGCTTGTTCTTGCTCCAATGTCCATCCTTCTCCAAGCTAGGGCCTTCATTTGTAAGCAAAACAAATGTATCCAATTTAGGCAGCATCATATTCTCATGAACATTAGAATCATTACCAAGAAACAAAAGTACCTGATAATTTAATTGGCGTGCGCAAGCTCTAGTAATTGGTCCAGTATATGTAGCAGTAGGGGCTGTGGGTGTAACAATGGTATTGATGTCCTCATCAACTTGTTACTAGACTTGACTTGAGGCATGTAAGTAGATAAGAGTAAACGCTTGGCAATGTAAGAAGAACTTTTCTTGCGGAGATCATCATTGATTGCCTTTAAGAACTCATGCTCTTGCTCAAGATTGAGCTTTTCAAAGCGTAACTTCTCATGAGCCCTTAAAAGTTCTCGATGATCTTCGAAGATAGTTTCATGAGCCAACTTAAGAGTGTTTAGTTCTTTAGTTAGAAGCTCAATTTTCTCCTTATCATTGTCATTCGTTTGATTAGCATGATTAATTGACGCTTCATCATAGTATTCATCACTAGAGTTGTCAACAAGTAAATCATCATCACCTAGCAAGTCATCTTCATCAACATCAAAATCAACATACTCGGGGTGTGTTACCTTAGGACCTTTGGCCATGAAGCATCTACCAATTCCTTCATTTGGTGATTCAAATATGTCATAGGAGTTGGTTGACACAAGTGCTAGACCGCAACACCTTCATCTTGAGTATATTCGAGTCGGAGTGATAGCTTCTCTGAGTGATTGTTTGAGTCGGAGCCGGAAACCCATTCACCAATATGAGCTTGATGTCTTCGCTTTGTGTAGCTCTTTGATGACTTGTCCTTCCTTTCCAAATCCTTGCTTCTCCGTGAGGGTCTTCGCTCATAACGATCATCTCTACTCCTCCTCTCTCTTGGTGGTGATTCTTCTCTTTGCTCCTTTTCTTGGAGAATCTTCTCTTCTTTTGTAGGGTGCCGTACACTCATTGAATAGTGTCAGGTCTCCCACAATTGTAGCAATTGCGCTCTCGACTAGAAGTTCTCTTGTCATTGTAAGACCTTGACTTGGAGCTTCTTTCTTTGCTTCTACTTTTGTAGAATTTGTTGAACTTCCTCATCATTAAGCTCAATTCTTCATTGAAGGTTGGTTTCTCACTTGATGATGTGGGGGCTTCACTTGAGGCTTTGTAAGCACCACTTGACTTGTTGTGAAGTTCCTCTGATGAGGACATCAATACCATTGTTACACCCACAGCCCCTGCTGCTATACATACTGGACCAATTACTAGAGCTCACAAGACGCCAACTAAATTACTGTGTACTTTCGCTTTCTTGGTAATGATTCTAATGTTCATGAGAATATGATGCTGTTTAAATTGGATACATTTGTTTTGCTTACAAATGAAGGGCCTAGCTTGGAGAAGGATGAACATTGGAGCAAGAACAAGCATGGAGATGATGGCATGCGTAAGGGGAACAAGAACGAGTTACAAGTGATGATTTCAGGGCTTTGAAGCCACCATAACGGGTGCATGAAGCCTTGGACGAAATATACAAGATGCCACTTCATAAATTTCGTCCAGAGGCTATTCTAGGTGCACGTCACCTTATTATTGTGCCAGCCCATGTAATTTCGAAATACATAAGTATAGGCTATTTTAGAGTCCGTATGTGTGGGGAAACAAGAGATAGGGTTGATTTCGACCCTCCACCAAGGGCCACGAAATTCCCCCTCTTCCTCCATATATACAACCCTTAGG